>JAPFUF010000995.1:0-17406 GCA_030780645.1 Aschersonia sp. MBC 508
GGGGAGTAAAGGATCAACCAGCCCGACCGGACGTATTAATCAATTTGTAAAGTGTGCCTGCCCTGCACCATGTTCAGGAAGAGGCAACAGCATTCACAAAAGCAAAGCTGCCAGCCGAGGGTAAATTTGAGTGCGATGCTGCCTCGCGTCAGTCGTGATTTGCATCCGATCTTACAACTCGGACCGGTACATGCATAAGTACACAGAGGCGCTAGCCCACATCCCAAACGAGACTCTGCCTGCCCACCACACACAACCCCGGCTCCCGTCTAGGCTGCTTCCGCGCTCTCCTCCCCACGACAAAACCACTTGTCTGTTCGATCCCATCAATTTCACTTCAAACATGCCGTCATCTTCTCCATTCACCCACGTTTTCGGGCTCATTCTGTCCGTCTCGAGCATGCGAGTCGATTGAGTCCATGAACCGGCCAGTCTCGCCAAATTTTGATCAAATACATGCTGTTATAAAATAAATGGTCAATCGATCCCGGCTCGTAGGACCCTCAGTGCTTCTGGAAGTTGCCCCTTTCGCGGCAATGCATCCTCAACACTCCCGATTCACTGTTATTAGAGGGTCAAAAATCCGCAGCCAAATCTTTTGTGCCTGTTGCGTTTCACAGGCTAGGTCACACACATCGATTGATCTGGATTTCGCAAGTAACTTGCCCGCATGCCGGATCATCTGGGACGCAACATAATTGTCGCTTCTCGAAGTGCGGCCGCATGCTTTCCCTTCGAACTGCGACCGAGACCACAGGGGCCACTGTAGTGCTCTGCGATGGCACCAATGAAATTTGCGACGTTAAGTCGTGCTGTTGCGAGCTTTGCGCGCACCTCCGACTTGGAGCGGCAGCCCGTATTTCCGGACTCTGTGATGGCCGGCAGGTGCGCCGGAAGTCGCCTGGCCGAAAAGGGAAGCCGCCTTGCCTTTCACGTGGAGCTTTTTTTTTTAAGCAGGGCGGGCCGCCCCACTTGCTTCCGCGCACCATCGCATCCTATCTGGCAGCTTCCTGCATTAGCATCCCGAATCTCATCACTGATGAGATCACGGGTGCTGCAGCGTGACGATCCCTAAGTGGTCGGGAAAACATTTTCAAATGGGTTATCCAAGATTGTCTTAATCTCTATCGGAACAACATGCCAACAACCGAGTCACGTGACTGCGTCCGACCTGATTACGCCTGTCAAATCGTTCCAGAGGGAAGCACACAGAGCGCGCGGCTCCCGCAATGATGCTTTCCATCTTCCTTCTTTCCATCTCATGTCGCAGACTCGGAAAGAAATGATTTTTTTCGTCGATGCTGGCTAGGGGATGTCCATTTTCGCGATGCTGTCTCAACGCATAGCACGCCCCTACCGGCCCTGCTTGAATCCGTCAAAGAGAGCCTGCAGAATATGCCGCTTCAATCCTTCACTCTCGTCCGTAGCCGCGACAATGGCCACAATCTTCTCTCGCTGGCTTTTGCAGTAGTCCTCATATGCCTGCTCCAAGTTCAACTCGACGAACAAGCTTTTCACCCTTTCGACTTGAGTCACGTCCTTCTTTCCGTAAGATGCCTGGAGTTGCTGCCGCTGCGTCTCATCAGCCAGAACCATTGCCTTGCAGATGAACCACGTGCACTTGTTGTCGCGAATATCTGTTCCGGTTGCTCCAGACTGGTCTCCGAAGACATCAGTATAATCATTGTGTACCTGAAAATACTCGCCGACGGCCATCGCAAACTCGTGCACGTGAGCAACGTTCTTGGCTGTGCCCAGGTTAAAAAACTCTAATGCGAGCACAATAGGATGTTCCACGCCATATGAGGACTTATACTTGACCAAGAATGAGTACTTGTCCAAGGTGAAGCTCTCAATTTGCTGCTCTTTGCAGGCATCAAGATCGCACAGCTGGCCCAGTTCTGTTTGTAAGCCACCATTGATAAAAAGCTCAGTGAACCGGTGATATGCTTCATGGTTCTTGAAAAACTCTTGCAAAAGCCAGAAGATGCAAGACTTGAGGAGGCAGGCGTCGTTGATGGCCATTGTACCGATTTCCGGCCGGCGATACCAGCAGGTTGCGCCACGACGTGTGATCGAATCGTCCATGATGTCGTCCAGGATCAGGTAGTGCGCTTGCATCATCTCCACGAGACAGCCAAGCATGCACAACTGTCCTGTGTCCTGCTTTGACAGGGGTTCACCGCTGAGCGCCTGCCCAATGTACACGACGGCAAGTCCGCGATGCGCCTTGCCGGTGGCGACATTGTCCATGAAGCACTGCATGTCTCCCGTCAGCATCCAGGGCGAACGAGCAAGTGAACAGGCGAGCGAGCAGGCGCGCGTCTCGCTGAGAGGGGCCACTGACCTTGCTAAAGTGCTCGATAACGCGCGGCTCAAAGCCTAGGGTGGAGAGATGGTTCTTGATCTGATCGCATACCACGCCAAAAACATGCTGCAACTCGATTCTCAAAGCGTCCATGTTGTCCAGATGCTGCGTGGATAAGACCAACTGGTATCGTGAATGTCGTCTGAGAGTCCTGCTCGTACGAAGTTACGCAAAGAGATGGTAATTCTGTGTGTCACCGCATCATGCAAGGTGATGTGAGCTCTTATCGCGAGCCGTCTCAACCTGAATCGACGCCGCACAAGACCTCGCAGGGTTATTCGGCCATTCACGGTTACATTCAAACAGGTTGAAAACTGGAGCTGCGGGCGCAGCAGCGCTACAGTGCTGGCCCATGAGCGGGCACGATGGTCCCGACACTTTGCGAATCTCTGGAGAGTCCTTCAGCATCGGCCTCCCCATTAATCACGACCATAGGTATGACCGCGGACATCGACTCAACACTCAAATTAGTTGTTGCGGTTCCAGTCGGGCGAGGTCCGAGAATTTTGATAACTCGGCGTCACGGCGATGATCAATCCAGAATGCCTGGATGGTTGTCGCAGTTCGGCAGGCAGACAAGAAGTGGTGCAGGTACCAGACTTGTCAATGATGATCGATTCTGCCAATTGGGGATCTATTCTGCCAATTGGGGATCTATTCTGCCCATTGGGGGTCAACGCAATCTATCTTTCTACGCTAAGATGCTGTCAACGGGGTATCAACACAGGCTGCAAGCCTCGCAGCAGCCGATTGCAAAGAAAAGCCACTCCATTTTCAAGAGGTGAAGA
Source organism: Aschersonia sp. MBC 508 (assembly GCA_030780645.1). Lineage (NCBI taxonomy): Eukaryota > Fungi > Ascomycota > Sordariomycetes > Hypocreales > Clavicipitaceae > Aschersonia > Aschersonia sp. MBC 508. The sequence goes on from JAPFUF010000995.1 coordinate 3,157, forward strand.
ATACAGTCATGTACCCGACCCAGCTACCCACAACTCCTATTGCCGCATAAGAGCTAGTAAACATGAGTGGGAGGAACTCGTAGCTCGTGCCAAAGACCGCATGATGGATCAAGGATGTATACGCGATCAGTGGAATGCTCACTGCAATATACAGTGTACTAAATCGGTCTAAAAGGAACACCCTTGGCTTTTTCGAGGCAGGAGCAAGCCTGTCGAAGGCCATGAGGAACAGTCCCAGCCACAAGACCGTGTAAATAGTCTTGATGGGGAATTCGGCCGGCGTGAACAGTAGAGGAAACAAGGAGACGTGACCTGCGACTGCCAGAGGCCGGAAAGCACTCAAATGACGCCGATCACGCAAAGCAATGAGGCTGAAGGGGATGATGACGAGCAATATCGCTTTTTCGTGGACATGCCATCCGAAAAGGAAGGACGCATACCCACAGAGAGTGACGGCTCCGATGAAGTCTTCCCACAAAGGCGGCGCTGAGGAGAAGAAGAGTTTGGACAGTGGCAAAAGCTGGAATATCAAAGTCAAGACAAAGCAGAGCCTGGGGGATATCTCGGGCAAAACGGCAAATGCTGTGTCGCCAACGAGTCCCCTGGTAACACTCTGCAGTGCCTCACGCTTGAGTACTAGACCTAATCTTGGGCCAACTAGCATTGAAAGTACGGTCAGATATAGTTTTCGCTGATGGAGGAGGTGTGAAAGAGAGGGAGACGGAGACGCAGAAAGCCACATCTACTTACGATAGATTAGTACACGATCGGAGAGCGAGTACAAAGCCCACACGTTCGGAGCCCAGTAGGCATGACAAAGTCCGCGAGAAAAGGGAAAAAGTCGGCTGAGAAGCTGTGGCATCTGACCCAATGCGGCAAACGGGCCAAATGCAATAACAAAGATGGCCAATATCCCCGAACCCAGCTTGAGGCAGTTCAAGAACTTGATCTGCAATATCGACCTGGGAGACAGACAATATGTCCGCAGGAGGAAGACAAAGTACGCCGGGGCAAGATAGAGGTAAATGTGCTTGAAGCAGAGTAGTGCGGCAAATACAAAGCCGCTCTGCAACAGTGACGACCTACACCTGGCAAGCACCAAGGACCATACAAGAATGCCGTACATGAAGCCGTTGTATTGAAAGTGAACATGGTCGATGATCAGCAGGCCTGGCGATAGGATGATGGAAAGTGCGGCGACCCGGGCCGCCCGCTTGGATCCTAGCGGCGAGGAATCGACAAGAAGCTGGAGCGCATAGACGAGCAGAAGCTCCGTCAGTATAACGGTGGCTCTTTGGAAGGATATGGTGCGCCAGCTTTCGTAATTGAGATTGTAGATCTTGACCATGGCGGGATCGACGATTCGAGCAAGGTGTGCCAGTGTCCACTCAAAATAGGCGAAGAAGGGAGGGTAATCGAGTGTCCATTCCGAAGTGTTTTCGAGATACCATTGTGAAAGTGGGAGGCTGTCGGTTATGGCGAGCCAGTTGCGATGTACTTCGAAGTCCGTTGACTTGCTGTAGGTGCGTCAGTAAATCATTGAGGCCAATCGGGGCATCAGGACCGTACTAGGCAGGAAAAAGAAGGATCTTGAACGCGGCAGCGGCAATTGCGCATTGCGTTAATGTCGGGTACGACTCTGACATGGCGAGAAGGCCGTTGTGCGAACGAAGGGTAGAGCTGCTGGGAATACTGCGGGACTACTGGAAGCATGCAGCGCAAGTTGGTGCTTCGCTGGCTGACCTGCCTCAAGCACTCATAGCTCCCGTGGACTCAGCCTGACTAGATGAGCCCCCAAAGGCGGTACGATGAGGGATGGAGGTTCATGGAATGCAGCAGCGGACCGCGATGCAGAGATGAGCTGCGACTTGTTCATGTGTGTACGGGCCAAGAAACGGCGCCCCACTGTACGTTGGTTGCCTGAACCGTTGCCCCGCCCAAGGCGGTCCAGGCGAGCCGCGGCACCAATCGGCTGCGTTGGGTCCCCTGAATTCAGGCCTGGAACTCTGGGGAAGGTGCAGCCCGATGCCAAATGCCATGTGTCCGCACCGCATGTGTCGCAGCATCTGACAGTTCTGCTTTTTTCATGTTGTTTTGGCAGCCTGGGTTTTTTTTCTTTCTTTCGCACCAGCTGTTCAGCGGCAGCACCCTCGAGTGGCATTGATCTATTTCAAAGGCCAATTTATGGTATTCGTTTGATTGGTTCCTCCTCAACCATTTTTCCGCTCTGCTCCCGCCCACGCCGCGTCTGCATCAGCAACGCGATCAACCCAGCATACTCGGCCGATGTATTGAACTCGATGCGAATCGGACGTTTCCCTCCGCCTGTCGACTGCTCGATCATAGAATTGTCTTGACGTGAATTTCACCTTCGTTATAAGATAGAGAGGGTTGGCGCCACCATGCGCTTCACCGGGATTCCTGTAGCTTTGGCTACTCTGCTGGCAGCCGGTCTGTCTCACGCCCAAGTTCTGATCAATGAGCTGAGTTTTGGACATGCTGGACGGTAAGATCATCCGAAGGACTTTGAATGGATGGACCAAGTTCTTGAACTAAAAAGCCCCCGTCGATCTAGTCTAAGCTCCACCTCGGACGGGCAAATATCCCATTTCACCATCGCTGGTCAACCGCAGCACCCCGAGATCCTGTCCAATAAGATCATTTTGACTCCCATGGCACCTGGAAACCAGCGGTCATCCATATGGGCTAACTCTCCTCTCATGCGGACCACCTGGGTCGCCGACGTTGATTTCCGGGCGAGTGGCCAAGAACGCGCAGGCGGCAACCTCAATATATGGTTTGTGAAGCGTGGCAGAGAGGAAGTTGGTTCGAATAGTGTCTACACGGCCGGGAAGTTCGAAGGCTTGGTCCTCGTAGTCGATACCCACGGCGGCTCCGGTGGCATGATCCGCGGGTTTTTGAACGACGGCACCGTGGACTATGTCTCTCAACCTAACGTTGACAAACTTGCTTTTGGCCAATGCAACTACTGGTATCGTAATCTCGGCCGACCTTCCCAGATCAAGCTGCGTCAGACTCTTTCTAGCTTCAAAGTTGAAGTTGATGGGCATCTCTGTTTCGAAACGAACAAGGTCTCCTTGCCGCCTGGGTACCACTTTGGTATAACAGCCGCCACCCCTGACAATCCCGACTCTTTCGAAGTGTTCAAGCTGGTGGTCATGTCAGACTCGACTGTATCTAGCGAGAACAAACAGAACACTCATGAGTCTCAGTCCAGTCAACATCAGCCAGAAGGCCATCATCAGGGAGGACAGCAACAACAGCCGCAGCAGGCAGATGACTACGACTTTTCCCATCTGATCCCCGACCAGTCGGCGGATGTGTTTCAGTCATCCAAGGAGCAATTCCAGGATCTACACAACAGACTTCAAGTCGCTACACATCAGATCTCATCCGTGTTCAATGCCGTGTCGAAACATCACCAGATGGACGAGCAGCGACATGAGGAAATGCGAGAAGCTATGAAATCATTGCGTCACGAACTTTCCGCTCTGCGTCAAATTGGAGACTTATACGCCAAGGTCAAGGACCTGGAAGGGGAGATTCGCGGCATGCACAACGAGATGAATCGAAAACTCACAATACACGGACAATCGGTAGAAGCGAACTTGCGAGATCATCATCACAGTCTTGTCCAGACCGTGGCTGATCACACTCCTAGTCACGGCAAGCTGATGATGTTCTTCGTTGGAACTCAAATTGTCCTCGTGGCCGGTTATATAGGGTATAAGCGGCGCAAAGCCAACAGCCCTAAGAAATATCTATAGAACAGCGATCCCACGTCTTACATATGAAACGCCACGAGCCGGGTGGCCTGCAACAGAAACGAGCAGACACGAATGCCGCGGCAGCGTATCAATATGCAGAATTACTTCTTGGTGGCCACTCTGCAAAAATCTGATTTTTGGCACACGGGGATCATGGAAATGCATGCAGGGAGGAGAAGCGGCGGAGTTTTGTATAGATCCAGTCTAGACGAGGGGACGAATGACTTTGAAGATTTAGCGTGGTAACCCCTCAAATTCCCCCGATGTGAGCCCGGCCTGCTTGTCTTTGATCGAGATTTAGGATTACTCCCCGTGTTCCTACTTCAAACTAGCGTACTCGGATCTTTTTGAGCATCCAAGGAAGCGAGGGTATAGATCTCAGTTTCATCAAGAACTTGGGAACTTGGGCCCCTGTTGATAATGTCGAGTAGTTCGTCTCCCTTTGGCGCCGTTGTTAGGTTGTCATAGCCATCTGCGGTGACGAGGATACAATCCTCGATACGCACTCCACCGACATCGTAATATTCCTCCAGAAGATCCCAGTCGATGAGCGGCCCATGCGTAGGATCATTCCGGAAGAAGCCCTCCAGATACTCACGGCAAAAGTATCTGCCATGCCGAATGCGGCGGACCGGGCATGATTGTTAGCAAGCATTCTCGACAACCAACGCACAACCCGAAGCATAGCCTCGATCAAGACCACAATGCTACTTACATTCCTGGTTCGACGGTGACGACCATGTTCTCCACCAGGCGTTGCTGCTTTCTCTCACTCTGAGGACCGGCGACGGCGTTGGCCGTGGGGTCTTCCAGACAAGCGACCAGCATTTCGGGCGTCATCATAGACCGCTTGCCCCGCAACATAGCAGTGGGAGCAGCAGCAGCAGCAGCAGCAGTAGCAGCAAGTGGCATGGAGCCTTGCAGGTCGTGAACTTCAAGGCCAACGTGGTGGCCGAGGCCATGTGGAAAGAAGGCCGCCACAGTTCCCGCACGGATTGCTCTCTCAGGGTCTTTCCCCCCCTTTAGAATGCCCAGCTTCAGCAAGCCCTCCGCCGCGACAGACACAGCATGCAGGTAGATCTCGCGCCACAGCTTGCCAGGCCGCACAAGGCTGATGCATTCGTCCTGCATGCGTTGAACGATCCGGTGAACGGCAGCCGCTCGGGGGGAGAAGCGCCCGGACAGGGGCAGAGTGCGCGTGATGTCGCTCGCGTAGCAGTCCCACTCGCAGCCGGCGTCCAGCACGAGACACTGCTTGTTCCTGAGCGAGGCGCTGTTGGCGCTGTAATGCAGCGTCGAGGCATTGGTGCCCGAGGCCGCGATGATGGGGTACGCCTGGGACGGAGCACCGCTCGCGACGGACACACCCTGAAAGATAGCCTCGACCTGCCGCTCGCTGGTGAGAGACAGGATGCGCTCCGCGACTTTGCGATGGGCCTTGCTGGAGATGTCGTTGGCGCGTCGCATCATGGCGACCTCGTAGTCGGTCTTGACGAGGCGTGCGCGGTCCATGGCTGCCTGAAGCAACTCGAAGTCGAGGCGGATTTGCTGCTGCTGCTGCTGCTGCTGCTGCTGCTGAGACGACGTGGACGCCAAGGGCAGAGGCGGCGTCTGGTCTGGATGGAGGACATAGATGGTTGGCGGGCTGGGCGCAGCGGCATACCTGCGAAGAAACTTGGACAGGTCCGTCGTGTAGCGGACCTCATCGACATCAAAGCGACGGAGACACTCGGCTGCACTGGGCTTGCTACCAAACCACAACACATCACGAGGCTCGACATACGGAATCCAGAGGGTGAGTCTATCACGGCCAATGTCGAACGTGACGGCGCAATCCTCAAAGTTGGCTCCGGACAAGTAATAGAAGCTTTCAACATCAAAACACCTTCACTTTTAGAACCCGTGAATTGACAAATGGACAAGCGAGGGCAGGGCGGTGTGAATCGGGCAGGAAGGGGGAAAGGAGAGGTGGAGAGGGAGAGAGAGAAAGAGAGAGGGAGAGACCAACTATCGCCGCTGTCTGAAAGCGCGGTCCTGATCCGAATCCTCAAATGCGCGCTCAATCTGGCCCGGCAGGTAGACGAGGCCATCTACAACGTCTAGCTCCCGGACTACTCTGCGAGCGTGCTGTTTGGCTTTTGGAGCAGAGCATCAAGAAGGCAGAAATATCAGCAAAGGCTGCGAGAACAAGGCGCGCGCGTTCAGCAGGCAAAAGGGGCGCCGCGCTTTTGCTTGGTTTGTACCCGGATATTTGGTGATGTTGGACGCTCGCCGCAAGGCGTCATCATCATCATCATCACCTGGGCGCTTCACATCTACGAGCCTGGCCCGCGCCTCTCAAGTCAGCGTCGAGCCAAAGCCGCGAGAAGAAAAGCTTGCTGCTGCTGCTGCTAATTGGGCAAGCCCACTCACAATGCGTCAAAAGCGTCAACGGGGACCAGCTCGACCTCCATTTTGCTTGGATTGTTCGCGGGACTGGGGCACCGCGATGGTCTGTCTTGACGCTCGAGTCCAAAATGTACGGCAAGTCGTCAGTCAGTGTGGATGTGGGTTTGTTTGTGCGTGTGTGGCTGAAGTGGCGTCTTCTCAAGTGGACAGAAGGACCCTGACTCCTCCCTTCAACCCCCCCGCCCACCTACCCTCCTTGACACGAGCAGGGATCACCGTTGAAGGATGGAGCACAGACCAAGATCGCCGTTTGCTGCCCACACCAATCACAAGCATCTTTACTTCCCCGTTTGTTACGTGACTGAATCCGAAACCTTGCGGGACAGTTGACCAGTGGGAGAAAGTTGGCTCAGAATTCACTGCACTGCTGCCTGTAGGAATTGACCTTGACAAGACCAGACACGCTACTGCACGCAGCTAAAGCCAGATTAATCCGTGCTCTTCGGCCTAGATCAGACGCTGCCGGTCAAGCTTCCGATTCCGATTCTTTCTTTTGACGGCATTGCACGTATCATTTGACCCACCCTGGAATCGGTGCCGAACCGGCCGTGATCGTACACGTCACCTCGCATCCTCTCTAGATAGCTCGGAACTTTAGATGCGTTCCCTAGATGGTCGCTTCATTCGTATAACCCTTGTCACGCTTCGGCCGATTCAATGCCACTGCCATAATAACGGTCGTATAGCCAGACAAAACGCTATTTCCTTGCCAACCCAGGAAAAGCAACGTACACATAGAAGTCATCTCGGTTGGCCCTTTTTTTCTTTGCTAAATCCGAGGCCACGTAAACCACCGCGACAAGTCGAGGATGTATGTACATGAAAAGAATGAACAAGGTTAAAATAGTAGAAAAAAATAACAGGCTCCCATATGACGACAACGTCTGAGAAACCACCTTTTCCCCGAAACCACCGTCTAACGCCCCGTAGGAAGTTCTTTGACCAGCCCATCCAAAAGGCAGTTCAAGAAACATATGTGATTGATGAGCAAACCGAAGAAACCCCCCCTGACGATGCGAAATGCCCGTAGAACCCTTCTGCGGCATCCCCGCTCGCCGCCCAAGACCTCGCCGACTAAATTCCCGCCTCCCACATGTCGTTCCGGCCAAGTGTCGGCCCACTTTGTGAGTCCTGCCTAAATAGAGCCCGAGAAATGAAGAACAAAATGAAAGAGGGAAAACAAAAAGCTGTGGTCCAGCGTGACGGCTGATCCTTCCTCCCAACATAGCTGACAAGACGAACGACAACAGTAACTCCCGTGATTGTTCGCCCAGATTTGTAATTCGAGTAGTCTTTTATCCTTGCCCCTTTATTTGAGAAATGGAAATTGGGTATCATGTGTTATTGATGGCGTTGTAAATCTTGTGACCCTTGTCGCTTTACATTCCTTGAAAGCCACCTCTCCCAGATCCGAAGAAGCTTCCCCAGTCTGGCTGCATGCCTTGTTGTGTAAACATCTGCTCGATCTGTCTTTCTTGTTGTCGATCTGCTCGAGCTCTCCGAAACCCAGAGAATATGCCCCCACTTGTCTGTGGTTGCTGTTGATGGTTCTGTTGATGTGGTTGATGTTGGTGTTGATGTTGGTGCTGATGTTGTTGTTGGTGCTGTTGATGTTGTTGCTGCTGCTGCTGCTGCTGCATGACCTGTTGTTGTATGCGCGTATTCTGTTGCTGCTGCGCGACATGTAAAGCCATCAAATTTTGCGGGTCGTACATAGCCCCAGCAAGACTCATATGTTGTTGCTGCTGCTGTTGTTGAGTAATGTACGGCGGTGGCTGTCCCAGGATTTGGTCCCCCATTTCTTCGAATGATCCAGTGAAGAAGAACGAGGCGTTTGGAGCAGCCATGGTGATGCTTGGTGCGTCAGGCTTCGGCTGGAATCCAAGTTCCATCATCGGTTGATTGGGGTACGCGAAAGGGTCTTCAGAAGGGAACATGAGCGAGTCTAGCTTGTTGACGGGGTTATGTACTACGTGGGTAAGTGGTTGCGAAGGGAAGGCCTGCCGGTGGGTGCTGCCGGTGCTGGTTGAGTCGGGTGTCCGTCGCGGGGATAGGTCCATTGGAAGAATGTCGTGCATGTTTCCTGAGAACGTGTTTTCGTGGAAGCCCTGTTCCGAAGATTGGCCCATACTACTATCCACGGAGCCGCGCGGATTAGGTGTCCCAAAGGCCGCGGCGATTCCATTCGTGCGAGGCCGCCTGAAGTCCTCGATTCTGGAACCGACCATCGGCTGGCTCATGCTTGCCTGTGCCATAGGTATCGAGGTCGGCTTCAACCCTGCGGCTGATCGCTTCCGTGACGTGGTTGCTGCTGGACGTGATGAGCGGGCCTGCTCAAGTCTCTCGGGAAGCTGTTCGAACAAGTTCTACGGGTATGAGTGTCAGTGTGGGTTGACCCCTTCGTTTTTCAGATCACAGTTTTGACCCACCTTGAGAGCCTTGGAGATCCTATCGGCCGAGAGACTCTTGTCGGCAAGATCTGCAATCATCTGACGTCCAGAATGCGCGTCGGCTAGCACCTCATGGGAACCTGGCTTGTCAGGATTCTCAATGGCATAAAATACTAGAGATAGGACAGCAAAGAACTCAGTGTAAAGCATGAACCAATAGGGACCGCTGAGCACCCGCTGCTTCCGAATTTCGAGCCCAATATGTACGATGTTCCGTGATACGCTCACGGCGGCAGCGGCGCAGGCGTAAGACAATTCGTCGACTTTGGTCCCCTGACTGTGTCTCGGAGATATGTAATGAAGGAATGGGCGGTATAGGACAAGCTGAACATGAGCGTATGCGAAGCGGAGTAGATGTCTCACACTGCGAGTCTTACTTCAGTATTGGCGACAGGCTGGGGAAGCTAGCACTTCAAAGGGGAGCTCTTACCGAACGACCTCAATCGGCCCGTCTGGGCTGGGCCGCCACATCTGTGGCAATTTCTCATACCATGTTTGAAGATCAGCCTCGATTTCCTTCACACGGCCGTAGCTGATCAGACAGGATGTTGTTCCCCCCTCTCCCTTCCCAGATGGTTGGCCCTGCGCATGCATAGGATAAACGAACTTGGCGATTCTACCAAGCACTTCCATGAGGCGAGTGTGGGCATTGAAGGCCTCAAAGAAGGAGGGCGTGCCTATTTCGGGAGGCATGATCCCGGCATCCGTGATGTAATCGTCGTCAATCTCGGTGGGAAACGGTTGGTCAACATCGTCAATATTGAGGAGGAGAGGAAAGCCGAGCATGGTGGAGACATAGATGTCCATCTGCCTGATGACATAAAACACACGCTTCCGAACCTCCTGCTCAATCACACCGATCTTCTCATGCTCCAGATGCCGGTGCAAGCCGATGCGCAAGGCAGAGCGTAATGCGATACCGACAAAGGAGTAGCAGGCGCTGAGATTTGACGTAGCCTGTAGGAAGAGCGTCATGAACAGCAGCGCTTGCAATGATACGATATCGCGACAATCAGCCAAGTCCGGTAGAAGAGCCTTTGCTCCACGGTAGTATTTGAGCCTATCGCAAGCGCATTAGTTTTCCCGGGTTCGAGTGGATACCTTGACTATCCATGAAACGGTGTTGAATCTTGGACTCACCCCTCTTCCATTGATGCTTTATAGCCTCCCGAGGATGAGCCTGAGTCCTCTAGACTATTGTACATGCAGCCCAAAGCAAGTACGGCATGAACAAGGCCGAGGAAATGCGAATCTTCCTGGTTGAGTGTCTCGATTGGCTTATCGCAAACTTGGTCGAATCGTGCATAGAACGAAGGTATGTGGATTATACGGACAAGACAGGTCGCGCAACTCAGTGAATAGTAGCAGAGCTTACGCGCGACGTCTTTGGGAGGCAGTTCTGGATATTGCGAGCTGGCAGAGAAGGGAGAAGATCCTGCGATTGGAGATGGCGTGTCAAGCGCAGAGAGACCAGTGACATGGTTCGACCGCGGTAAAAACGGTGCTTTGCTCGGCGGTCCTAGCAGACCACGGAAATGCTCCTTCATTCTCTTAAGGAAAACGGCGCCTGAAGATGTGCCATGAAAGTCCCAGCCACCTTTGTCGTCCAGATCCAATTGACCGATGGAATCGATCATGGTCATCAGTTTGGCGTCACCAGTATCGGCCTCGGTCGGCGCACCGGGTCGAGCCTTCGAAGTACCTGCGCGGGCTTGTTCTCGGTTGTGAAATTCTTGCTGAATCGCGGGATCCAAGTTGGGGTCAGCTAAGTCGACATCTGGCATAAACTTGCGCAGCAGATTCTCTGCTCGCTGTAATCTGCTTTCTAGGGCCTCGATGTATTGCGGTGCTGGGTTTCGACGTCGGTTTGAAGGCTTGTCGTAGGTGCATTCTGGACCGAAAGACGGTATTGTCAGCGGATATGTTACGACAGCTTCGGTATGAGTTCACAGTGAAACTCTATTCCAAATTGACTTACCATAGCTGTAGACGGAGCAATGAGTACATGGTTGTTTGCCATCGCATTTTATCTTCTTCCGACGACACTCATCGCAAGCGCGAGTGACTCGTCGGCGTTTTTGAATTGGTTGCGATGGCGCGTTGGGATCGGCATTTTTGTCGTCAGCCTCAGTGTCGGACTTTGAGCTGTCGGCGGGCGAAGGGATATCTGGAATCTGCCAGTCGCCGATGGAAAGGGCCGCAGCGTCGTCCTCTGACATTTCCGCCGCCATCCTGGTAGCCGAGGCGACGCAACCAAACGTCGAAAACCAGGCTGTCGGTTGAGAGACGGACGGCCCTCGGATGGGGTGAGGCTATCGATTCAGTATGACATGCGCAGACGGCAGCCTCGGCGAGGGAAGATGTAAGTTTGACCAATGAAATCCGATGATCTTGTACGCTTGAGATGGCAATCCGTCGATATCAAGAGTGACGGCGCTCAAGGGGGGGATCGCAGGGGATCGTCGGTGGTCACGGCTCGTTATTGAGGGGTCAGCGTCAACGTTGAAGATGCAAATCCGGGGCTGCGAAGCCAGAGGCAGCGCATGTTCCAATTGCCCCGCTGGCAAGCAATTCAGGCCATCAGCTTGACAACCCGCAATCGCCAACCCTCGAATGTAGGAGACGGCGGCGAGGAGAATGGGTGAAACCAAAAAAAAAACACACAGATGGGGAGGTCGGGGCAAAATCGCGGTGGTGTAGACAGACGAGAACAAGTAGGGAGTCTCAGCATTCAAACGGGGCCGTTGGCAAGAGGATTCAGCGCATCGAGCGCCGGGCGCGGGTGCGGCTGGTGTTGGCACCCATAAACGGCTGAGGGTCTGGTACCAGTCAGAGTTCTACGGCAGGGCAGACTACAAGCGGCCGACCGAGCGAGCCAGGGAGCACCTGGGGCTAGCCGGAGCCAGGTGTGGGCAAACGGCGAACGGGTCGAATGGCAGTAGCGAGCGCTGGTCTTCCTTCCCGTCTTGCGACGAAGCTGCAGAAGAAAAAGAGGGAGGGGCCGGGAATAGCAGTGCCTCGACTTGAACAAAAGAACCTGGTGACCTCGACGGCTTCGGCCAGTCAGAGGCCTGGTATTATAATGTATGCCTCGCCTGCGCTTGCAGCGAACCGTGGCTCTTGGTCAGGCACTTCCAAGACCCTTCGCTTGACATGCCGACATGATGCGACTGCATGCTCCGCGACCGGGTCGGTGAACGGCTGTGGCTCGAGAGGGAAACCCGTCCAAAGAAGACGCTTATCAGCCACCAAGGGCTAACCGGGACGGAGCCTGCTTCTGCAAAACCCGCCATCGAAGAACCGTGCCCGCGGTGAGTGGCAACAGAAAGAAGATGGACGACAGGCTGCTGGCCATCGATTCATTGTTCGGCAAATTGGCCGCCAACGCTCATCGGATATGGCCTTGCGACGTTGTTTGCTGGCTGGCCGTGATTATTGTTCGGTTTCACCACCGTATCTATCCCGACAAAGGAAATCCTCGCTTTCAAACTCGGAGAGCCCGTCGATACGGTGACCCACATCACAGCAGGGGAAAGGCGGGAAGTGGACAGCAGGCATACGCAGCCCTTTTAGATGCACAGACGCAACTCAAAATCCACAGGGATGACGACGCTGGTATAGTAACCGCGGGCCAAGCGTCGTGTGCAGCCAGACTAGACATCAGGCTCAGCGACCGGTCCTGGCTTCGACGATGAGGAGCATATTCGTGCTTGCTGTCGCACGGCTTACAGAAGAGACTGAATACGTGATGGCAGATCATTGCAGATCCTTTGGGGACACCTCGAATGGCATTCGTTCATGGAAGCAACCTCATTCCTTTGTGTCTTTGCGTCTTCTAACCCGTCGGTACAGTATGCCATTTCGCTTCCTCCCGCGTTGAGATGTCTGGACTACGCAGTTTTTGAGCGGTGGTCAAAGTCGGGTCGCTGCGAGCAGCAAGCCCTCAAGTTGGTGTTATCAATCCATGTCTCAAACAGCCACCCAAACAAACAACATTGTCGTCCCTCACAACCTTATGGGAATTGTGATTTTTGTCCAAGGGACTGGACTGGAAGAAAAGATATCGGTTCGCAATGTCAAAAAAGCTCCTTCTACAGCTGTCAACGTGGCCAATATGTGCCCTTGCCGAGTTCAGGATTCTCTCTTCATAGAGATGGTCACTGGGTTGGCCATGGAGTCCAGTGAAAAGGCCTAGGGTAGCCGCAAAACGGTCTGACTGGGGAGGAAGTTTGGCAATTTTGAGAACATCTACGAAACCCAATAGTCTGACGAGAGCATCATGGACACGCTAGGAGTACTTCCGGTCTCTGGCAGGCGGCGCCGCAAATCGCCCGTGATTCCAGGGCAGCAAGGGCCGGTTGGCCTGATTGAGACTGACTACAACGTACACGCAAGCACCGGACTCGAAGCGCAGGGCAGCTTGCAATGCATGCACTAAGCTTGCTCGTGGGCTGACGAGGTGAGCGTGATCCGGTTCAGAGCACTCTTAGTCGCACTCCTGTAATCGAAAGCTGTGACGCGGAGCAAGAGTCGAAAGACATTTGGTCTGCCTGCATCTCCAAAAAGAGCGTGACGAGGAAACCTATCTGGAATCGTTCAGGAGGCATAAAACAGTGCTTTACGAGGTGGGCGGAATTGTTCACGCGCGAATAACCAGTTGAGATGAAGCTTGTTGTCACGTACGCAAAGAGCTAGGTCATGTGTCATCGCGAGGAATTCTGCGTTGAGGAAAAGATGAAGCAACTCTTTACGCAGGGGCATCGATTTGCAGCACGCCGTAGATAGTTTTGTTGTGCAAACATCGGAAGAGAGACCTGGCAGCTCAAGCAAACTCTCCCAATGTCCAGGGCAAGATATGAGCACGAAGTTCGGGGGCGACGCGCACGTGTGCAGTATGCCCAGCAGGCAAGCTCTTTTCTAAGCCGAGAACAGCCCCCATGCAGGACGGACAACATGGGCCTGGAGAAGTCAACTCCGTGCCTGTCAGCGATACTGCAAAGTACGCTTATTCGATGACGCCTCACCGCTCTAGCTGCTTCAGCCGGCAGGGCGATGGTTGTTGATGGCCCAGGCCAGAGGTTCGAACGGATACATCCGTCTATGCGTCCGCGTGTCTCAGTCAGTTGCACAGCCCCCCGGGGGGAGCATCTGCCCACTTACCGATCTCGTTTTTGATTTGTCCGGCCGGGTGCGCTCGCCCCTGTTTCTGAAGTACGTGGGGAGGTTGTAGGCTTTGTCGCGGCCAGTCAATGGCTGGCTGGCGTTAGCAAGGCCCCGCTTTCCATCGACGCGAAAGCACTAACGCCTCTAACAATTTATCCACCCGTTTCAACAAGCTACTGTGCCGTATGAGCCGAGAGGCCGTTCTGGCCCCCAGCAAATGGCAAGTTGTTTAGGACAATCGTGCCGTATTGGGGAATCTGGAAACCGCACGTAATGCGCGGCCCGTATCGAGTACCAGTTGGGTTGAAGAGCATAGCAAATTGATAAGGACACAGAGGGCAAAGCGAATGTTAACTTTCCGTGCCGCGGAGCCAGGGTGAAGAAGAAGGGGGGGGGGGGGG
>JAPFUF010000996.1:0-11026 GCA_030780645.1 Aschersonia sp. MBC 508
TGGTGCTGCTGGTGCTGGTGCTGGTGGACGCTTCTGAGGGCCGCAAAGGGGTTGTTGCATTGTCATTGTTGGTGCGCTCCCTTTTTTTCCTGCTCGCCGTGATAGGCTTGCTTGAGGATGACACAGGCTGCGATGGCTGCTTCTTCTTCTTCTGCCGCTTCTTATCATTTGATGGCTTTGGTTTGGATGGTGGTGGTGGTGGTGATGAGTTCGGAGCCGAAGAAGGAGCAGCGGCAGGAGGACCAGCAGGAGGAGGGTCCGGATTCCGTAGCTGGCCGATGGCCGGACCAGGAGCGGCTATCGCTGCTGCTGCTGCTGCTGCCGCGGCTGCTTGCCGAGATGACCTCCGCTTCGCCGCTGGGGGCGCTCTGCCGCTTCCACTGCCGTTTTTGTTGTTGTTGTTGTTGCCATTATTGCCGCTGTCGTCATCTGCGCGTGAAGCTGCGCGCTTTCTGGGGGCCATGGCCGACGAGAGAGCGGCCGACTATCACGGCCTGGCGGCGCTATGCACGGTTACGATACCGAGAGCCACAATGGCAGAATGGGAGGGCCGCCACGTGAGCTGCGAGGTCCAAAATCAGCAACTGCTTCGCGACCGACGACGCGCTGCCAAGGTCCTGTTTCCCGCATGTTGGAGCGTTCGTTGAAATGAACGGCGTTTAAAAAAAACGGGGGGATCCCCCGGGTGTGCCCGGACCGCCACCCGCCTGCCGTCCGTCAGCTATTGTGGTGTTTGTACCTCAGGCAGGCGTCTGTGCGACTCTCTATCCTTCACCCACCCCACCAAAAGGGCCGCTGCTGACGCCTCACGGCCTGACTAAGCAGGTCATTGCCTAATTGGGCAATTGCATGTTTACAGAAACGACATGGCAGATTCGCAGGAGACTGCCGGGATCCTTGATGCGAATATCGTATTATCGCAAGGTTTCCTGTGTCTCTAATTGGATGGGCGAGTAGAATATTGGAGCAGATTTTCGTGCATGTCATTGCTTTACTGGGTCTGCTCCCTAGATTATACACGCCATGCGACTTTTGTCATTATATAGCAATTCGAGGTGCAGTTACGATGAAAACATAGGATGAATTCGGATCAGGCGAGGTCATGGGCAATTGGAGAAGCAAGACATTTCTTATTGCAAAGTGGCGTCTAGCACGACTGGCTCCGACGGCTGTTCACAAGCCCAGCCTAGGGCGGCCTGGGGCGAACGAGGATGAAGAGCATAGAAAGTGCAGCCAATATAGAAATGTTGGAGTATTCTAGGGGCCGGAGAAGCTCTTCATAAGAGGTCTAGAGTATTTTTTGGCAGTCGACGACCTGCCGTTCCTGGCCCCGCTGCGATGATGAATGAGTCGAGAGTTCGCTCACGCCAGTGTTGGCACAAACGGAGAACAGTGTACTTCACCACCCTTGAAGATTAATAGAACACTGCCAGAAGGCCCTCAGAATGCCTAAAACATGGGAAAATAATTGAAATTCATGGTGTTGAGACTACAATTTTCACTTATTGCTTTGAAGCCCTCACATCGTCCCGTCCTGGGCCTACGATGATATAGGGCATTGCACCGAGTGCCAAATGTCATTCTGGAGGTTTTTGGGTCAATAAAGTCCCAGAAAGACCCTTTTTCACGAGCTTTTGTCCAGGAATTACTTCTTCAAGTCCCGGAAGACGAGACCCTGGCAGCCTGGAATGACTAAGGAGGGACTGCGAGGACCTGACGTTGAACGGTGTGATATGATTGGTCCAAATCGAGGACGGCCCTGGGAAACCAGGCAATAAAGACCGGTTCTCTCCCTCGCACCCCTCTTCTTTTTTTCTTCCTCTTCTTCCATCTCTTCTTTCATTTCTAATTGGCAATTTGACCTCTTTCGCGAGACACAGCTCCCCCAGAGCCCACCACCCCTGAACCTGCTCGCAAACAGACCCATCCTTGATACTTATCATTTGCTAGCAGTGTTCTAGCACATATCCGCCTGGTTCTTTTCAGCATTGCCTTCTATCGAGAAAACTTGCCTTCATCGAAGAACTGCCCTTACTTTAAGCAACGCAATGTCAGATACTCAAATTGCCCGGTTAGCGCCATCGGATTCCTCTTCATGTCGACGTGCGGAGATGTGCATGCCGTTTTCACAACTGAATCAACAAAAATCTGTGCAGTTTGACCCTTTCAGTAATCTATGCTGTCCCGAAGCGGGGAACATGGATGTCGTTGCGACGGACAGCTTGCCAGCCGAGTTTGCAGCCGGGGAAGGTGACGGGTCGCTCTCTGTTATTCCGACCATACGTGACGTCACAGTAAGGCCTCCCGGGGTGTCTCCGAGGTTGGAAGCCTCTTTGAAGCCCGTGACAAGACAGCTAACTCTGGCTGGCAGGGTGATGAGATGCTTTGGGAATATGGTGGAATAGTATTCGATGAAGAGTTGCCTGGACGTGTTCGATCTGAGCCGAGGGTTCAAGGTCAAATCTCGGAGGACGTTATCCACGCGGGATCTTGGATTGAAGGACACCAGGCCGTAGCCTCACCGTGCCAAATACATGCCGACGATGACTTGGAAGAATCCATATATCTTCCCGGAATGCCAGACACCCCAGTGATTGGGAGACTCAGCACGCCAAATCTTTCACCTCTGCCGAGCGAGCTGGAGTTTTGTTATTGCCAGGAAAGAGGTTGTTCAGACTGCCAGGAGCTGGAAAGAGAGGAATCAGGTCAGATTACAGACTTCTTTCACATGACCCGTGAGACGAAGACGAACCGTCAATGTAAGTTTATGTTTGTCATGCTCCGCCGAACTTCTTGATTTAAGGCCGCTTCACTCGGTAGCTGACCTTTTGTCAGTAGATTGGCTCAAGATGTGCGTTGATGAAGCCAATGACCACTCAGGAGCTAGAGCACGCGGCAGTGGCAGGAATTGGCTGCCGGCGTCCTTGTCCCATTCCAAAATCACGTGGCCTATGCATTCGAATCAAGTCTGAGCCTGCTGCGACTTTCCGACGCCGAATGTCATTGGTAGCCTCTTTCGCGAAAAATCTGCGCCTTTCATGCCAGAGCCAGCTTTTCAATGCGTGACGCCCTTGCGGCACATGTCGATGCATCGTCGGCGTTCTTGGCTGGATGGGGTCAGGGTTAGGGTTACAGAAAGAAAATAAAATGGAGAAAAGACAAACCGTAGAGACGAAATCTAAATTAGCCCGATTTTCATGGCTTGCGGGTAGATGGGCAGCCGAGAAGTCGTGGCGAATCTTACAATGGGCTTGACTTATATGGGTGCAATCGACGCGACCGTCGCCGGTTCCCGACAGCTGAAAAGTGACCTTTACCGCGTTCCTCAGGCTATCATCCTCATGAACTTGAGTGCCTGATGCAGAGTGCAAGTCCGTCTCCCTTCCCTGGTCAAGATACTGCTTTCCCCTAGCCGCACTTATTGCACCCAAACGCCATGATCTGTGGTTGTTATGCGCAGAACTAGCACAGGCAGCGCCAAATGCCTCCTCCCGGCTTCAGCCACCCCTCCGCGGGCGGGTAGACCCATGCCACGTGCGGTGACTCTGGTGAGCAAAGGCCCCGATGTCTCGTTGCATGCGGTGTGGCTGACACTGGGATTGGGGCGCCGTTTATCTCCCATTCACGAAAGGGACGCCAAAGGCTGAATTCTGTCCCCACTGCCGGCATGAAATACCATTATACTATCTTCATACAATTACAAACTCTACTGTGATTAGATGCATGGCCGCCTGGACAAAAGCGTCTGCCAGGTAGGATGCGCCGCAATCTAGAGTATGCTAGTGCCAGACCACGTGCGTGTGCGTCCGCCGTCTGCACCATGCTTCTGCAGCGTGGTGGCGCCCTGGCTCCTTCCTTCAATGTTTCGGGAAAGCCCAAAGCTGGCAGGGCGATTACAAATTGAGTCGCTCATTGTGACGCATGCTTGCGTGTCCAAGTGTCGCTCTTGCTTCGTTTTACGAAGGATGTCTATCTCTTACAAGACTTTTATCTGCTTCCACCCACTCACGTCAAAGGTCTCGTACGTGAAGGTCTTTCCGGGTGCATAATCCAACGAGATCGCCTGGGCATGCGCAGGACAGGACGTCCATGCGCTGTTCTCGTATCCAACGTACAAAATCGTCGTCAGAAAGCACGCTTGCTTTCGAGGAACCCCATGGCCCAGGCATTTCACGACTGTAAACAGACGCAGGGTATAAAATGAACCAGGCTCTGCCGTTGCATGCGAGGCTGAAAGGATTCAAGTTGGTGCGGAAATAATTGGAATGCTTTATGTTCCGGGATTTGGTTGCTAGTTTGTACTGACGAGCTTGACGGCCTTGCAGACCCAAGCTCCCTTATTTCAGGTCGTTTGTCGCTCCACTCAACATTATTAAGCGTTTTCTTGGAAAAGCAATGTATGCTTTGATCTTCTCAGTCGAGATCTATCGTGGGTTTCCGAGATCCCAACAATGGTCCGCTCATTGCCTCAATTCAGCGGGGTCCGCCTTTGCGTAAGGATACGGCAACCGCCAATCAAGTCAGCTCCCGATCTTTGTCCATGGTATTGCCTTGGAAAAGCGTATAAACCAGGCTTGAATCAACATTAGTCAGGAAAACATGGTCAGAGGAAGAGCACGCATGCATCGCAGGAAATATGCAAGCGAGAGCACAATACAGCACATGCGACCTTCTCAACGACATCGTACGTCCACGAATCGATTGCGATCGACGAGACCCGCGTTGAGGTCATGTATCAACATTTGTCGTTCGTCCGAGGCATGCTGACGAGATCAGGAGCGTTACCATCTGAAGGGTTATAGAGGCAAATGGTGATCTCTACGGAGTCAAGCTTTAGTTCATTCCATGAGACTGAATATTTCCCGAGCGGCTGCAATCGCTGGTATCCTCAGCCGAATCAATGTTGACTGCGCTAGAGGGGGGCGGGAAATAATCGGATGCCGACATGCCAGATCTGAGATAGCTTGGGCATTCTGGCCGCAGGAGAGTGATATGGACTGTGTTTGCGCGGACCATGACTTCTCTTTATCGCTATTGACGAGGCCCTTGAAGCGACGGCGTCTGAGTTTTATTTAGATCAATTTTTTCGAAGCAGCGCCGACACATCTAGGCCTCTCTCGGGAAGCAAGATGCCTGAGACGCGGCTACCAACCCTGACCCGGTAGGCGAACCAGTAGAGTCCAACGGAACGATGGCAGGTCACCTTAATCGTCTTAGCCAAGGAGCTCCGCGGAAAGCATTTCAGTCACGTCAACCACGTGAGTCTGATGTAGGCCCGGAGACGCCGGGCCTCGCTGATCATTGTATTATGGTCGAAGACTTGTCTTGAACACTAGAAGCCCCGAGACCATACCGTCTTTCACACTGAGTAGGATGTGATGGCGGCTGCTGCTGCCCCAAAATTGATCCTTACAGGAGCTAGTTGGAGGTGCTTCCCGGTGCCGATCCAGCAACAGTTGGGGCCTTATGGCCGCCTACACAAGATTGCATGACGCTGCGACAAGAAGCAGTCGGTGCCACCATTGACCAATCTATTTCCCATCGCAAAGTACGAAGATCTGTAGATGCTCTGAAAATGCTGCTGACAATTGAACAAGAGTCCAGGAATGGCATTATCCGATTCGAGAGCTGAGAAACTGCATCATGAGCTGGGTCAAGCGCTACAAGATCAAATCGATACGCGGTAATGGCGTCAATGACAGAGAAAACTGCCATGATCTATCCATTGTAGTACGTTATCGCCCAGCAATATTCATGGCTGGTTCCGCCAAGTTGCGTGTTTGAAGCCACGGAAGGCGCGACCTGGCCTGGAAGCAATATCGCGGAATGGTCCCAAGTCTTATCAGCCGAGACGCGTGGAATAAAGACTGGTCAAGCCATTAGGCCTTCAAATGTCACTGACAGCCAATAAAGTCGAGTTTCGGTGATTTCACGAGGCATCCAGAACATGTGGCTGTTATTGTTCGCGTCTCAGCCACTGCGGCCGAGGAACCAAACGGTCGGGCCCGGGCATGGAAACAATCGACAAACGCCCAATTGACCGACACAAAGCAATCTTCGGGATCTCCAGAATTTATGACGAATGAACCAATAAATTGAACGCATCTTTCGCATGGTTTCAGCAGGCGCACTCAGAAAACCTCGTTGCTGCGGGACCCCCGGCCGCGGGCTATTGGTCACGCAATCCGAGTCGAGCATTACGAGCGGCCTGCATCTTGAGCTACTCAATCACGCCAAACCCCCGCACCGTCTGACACCCTCCAGGCTCGGATCCTTGGACGCAGATGTGGTGCAGTGGGCAGGACACAGAATGTCGCGTTTCTTATCTCTCGGGGAGGGTGATCGGCGTCATGGCGACGCAGCCGTTGATGCCGTATTAATAGCTCGACGGTCCCATCCTAGGAACTCTTGCAGAGCGCTGTAGAAATTGACCTTGGCACATGTTCTCAGGCAAAATGTCGAGCCAAGACAGTGTTGAGGCATTTCCCCAGTCCAAAGCTCCCAGTGTCACCCTAGGCACCGTTCGCGAACGGACCCGGAAATGGTGGCAACTTGGCGGCCAAGACGTGAGCCATGTTTCCATCGATGCTGGATATGAGGCCAGCTCTCCGCTGCCGTCGGCTTCGTATAAGGAGGACGCAGGCAACGTTAGAGATGGCATCTTCGTTTCCCCAGAGGCAGCTGATGTGTATAAACCTGTGGAGGGATTCGAAGGCGCACATCGGTTTGTTCCGTCGGCGAAATGGTCTCCCGAGGAGGAGAAGAGGTTGGTGACCAAGGTAGGAGCTGTCACTTTCATGTTTGACTCTGGCGTTTCCAGGAGACTGACTCGATCTGCTAGCTTGATTGGAAGATTGCGTTGCCGGCTTGCATCATGTTCTTTGCTCTGCAGCTCGATCGGGGCAACATACCCCAGGCACTATCGGATAACTTGCTTGGTGAGCACGACAGGAAGCAACAGAGAGAGTCTGGGATGAAAGTTCTGACGCGAGCGCAGGTGATGTCGGCATGAACACCAACGACTACAACAATGGTCAGACCATTTTTTACTGTTCGTTCCTCTTTGCCGAGCTACCGTCGCAGTTGGTCAGCAAGAAGCTCGGGCCTGATACCTGGATTCCTATACAGATGGTGTCCTGGAGCATTGTGGCGGCAGCACAGGCGGGAATACATGGGCGGACTGGTTTCTATATTTGCCGTGCCCTACTTGGTCTCATTGAAGGGGGCTTCATCCCTGATGTCATCCTCTACCTGAGCTACTTCTACACCAATGCAGAGCTGCCCAGGCGACTCAGCTGGTTCTGGACGGCGTATCAATCGACGCAGATTGTGGGCGCTTTTCTCGCCTACGGCATCCTCCATCTGCGTGGAAAGGGAGCGCTGGGAGAAGGCTGGCGTTACATGTTCCTGATAGAAGGTGTCATCACCGGACTCATCGGCGTCTGGACCTGGATGTATATGCCAGCGTCGCCGACCCAAACAGCGCGCGGGCGATACAAGGGCCTCCTGCGACCCAAGAAGGGCTGGTTCACCGAGGAGGAAGAGGTCGTCATGGTGACGCGCATCCTGAGAGACGACCCCGGAAAATCTACCATGCACAACCGCCAGGGCCTCAGCTGGTCTCTGTTTCGTGATGCTCTCTGCGACTATCACCTGTGGCCCATCTACGTACTTGGCCTCTCATGGAGCATCCCCAACACTCCCCCACAGGCGTACATCACACTCACCTGCAAAGCCCTCGGGTTCGATACCTTTGAGACGAATCTGCTGACGATCCCGGCATACACACTCTTCATCCTGCAGCTGCTGTTCTGGACGTGGGTCTCGGAAAAGATCAACCAGCGGGTCC
The DNA here is from genome assembly GCA_030780645.1 of Aschersonia sp. MBC 508. Taxonomy (NCBI): domain Eukaryota; kingdom Fungi; phylum Ascomycota; class Sordariomycetes; order Hypocreales; family Clavicipitaceae; genus Aschersonia; species Aschersonia sp. MBC 508. The sequence goes on from JAPFUF010000996.1 coordinate 7,850, forward strand.
TCATTGCCTTCATCACGCAGATCTGGTCACTCCCTCTGCTGATCGCTCTCGTCTCGCTGCCTGCCGTGTTCCCCAACAGCAACTGGGCGCGGTGGGCCATTTCGACACTGCTCGTCGGACATCCGTACTGCCACGCCGTGCTCGTGGCCCTGACGTCGCGCAATTCTGGATCCGTGCGCACCAGAACCGTCGGCTCATCCCTGTACAACATGTCGGTGCAAATGTCCAACATCATCTCGTCGCAGATCTACAGGGACAACGACAAGCCGTACTACTACACGGGCAACAAGATACTCCTCGGCGTGCTGGCGTGGAACGTCGTCTTCATCATCGGCGTCAAGGCGTACTACGTCTTGGTCAACCAACGACGCGATCGGATCTGGTTCGCCATGACGCGGGAGGAGCGCATTCACTACTTGAGCACGACAAAGGACGAGGGCAGCAAGCGGCTCAACTTTCGCTTTGGACACTGAACCTGCGCCGCTGAAGATGTGGGGAAATGGGCCAGGACCTTTGCTGCTGCGTTATACAGAACCATATTCACAGTGCATTGCTCACCCTCCGGTAGACCTACATACATGACCTCAGTGAAACATGACACGTCCATTCGGCTGCATAGTCGCGTAACGTCGTAGCTGTTTGTTGTGTGGAGTGGAAGCAAATAGATTATGCGAGCCATGTACAAATCCGTAAGATTTCCCACCGCCGGAACAATTTTGGTAGTTTGACAAGGCAGCGTCTGCATATCCACCAACGAGATACATGATCAAGATATACAAATAGCCCGGGCTATAATCTGGACTTTGGGGCACCACTGTTCTCATCCTTGTGTGAAGCGAGGCGATTCCGTTTGCTCTCGCCGCCGTGAATGACTTGCGAAGGCGCATCGAACACGCTTGCGTTTGGTTTCTGCTGCCGGGCCGCGACATCGACGTAGTCCCGCTCCCCCTCACCCATGTACAACTGTCGGGGCCGCCAGATCTTGACTCCAGCAGGATTGAGCATCTGCTGCCTCCAGTGCGCCAGCCATCCCACGCAGCGAGGCACGGCGAACAAGACGGGGTAGAAACTAGCCAAACCAAATGTCAGCAAGATATCGCGGATATAGAGAACCCAGAGAGGGGGGCGTGGTGCAGAATGGCACAAATTCCGCGAGGAGGTTGTGATTGAAAGGGGGAGGGGGGGGACAAACTACGTACTCGAGAGGAAAGCCCATGGCTTGGTAGATGAGACCGGAGTAAAAGTCCACGTTGGGGTAGAGATTGCGGCTGCGCATAAACTCGCTTTCGCCGGCGTACCTGGCGAGGCTGAGGGCGGTGTCGAGGAGCTTGTTGCGGCCGGTGACGTGGAAGACCTGCTCGGCGAGTTCGCGGATGGCCTTGGAGCGCGGGTCGACGTTCTTGTAGACGCGGTGGCCGAAGCCGACGAGCACGCGCTCCCGCCTCTCGACCTTGGCCATGAAGGCGGGCACGTTGTCGGGGCTCCCAATCTCCATGAGCATGCGGATGGCGCTCTCGGAGGCGCCGCCGTGCGAGGGCCCGTAGAGGGCGGCGCAGCCGGCGGCCACGGCGCTGTAGGGGTCGACGAGGGAGCTGCCGACCTGGAGGACGGTGGCGGTGGAGCAGTTGACCTCGTGGTCGGCGTGGATGACGAACAGGGCGTCGAGGGCCCTCTCGAGGACCGGGTGCGGCTGGTAGTCGCTGCGGCCCGAGAGGTTGTCGAGCAGGTACAGGAAGTTGCCGGCGTACGAGAGGCTCGGGTCGGGGCGGTTGAAAGGGCGGCCCTGGCGCATGCGGTACGAGGCGGCGGCGAGGGTGGGCGCCTTGCCGATGATGCGCAGGATCTGCTTGTCGAGGTTCTGCAGGGACGCGGTAGCGGCGGCGGCGGCGGCGGATGCGTCATGGTGGCCGGCAGCACCAGCGGCGCTCGTGTACAGCTTCTGGCCCTGCAGCGAGGGGTTCGCCTCGGGCGCAAAGGCGCCGAGGGTCGCAAAGGCCGACGTCATCATGGACATGGGGTGCGAGTCGTAGCGGAACGACTTGAAGATGCCCTCGATGTCGGTGTGGATGTAGGTGTGGTGCATGATCTCGTCCTGCCAGGTGGCGTACTGGGCGGCCGTGGGCAGCTCGCCGTAGATGAGCAGGAAGGCCGTCTCGAGGAAGCTGCTCCGGCTGACGAGCTGCTCGATGGGGTAGCCGCGGTAGCGCAGGATGCCGTCCTGGCCGTTGATGTAGGTGATGCTGCTCTGGACCACGGCCGTGTTCATGTAGGCCGGGTCGTAGACGCGGAGGCCCTGGCCGGTCTCGTCCTCGGGCCGGTCGTCGTGGCCCGCCGGTGCGGCGGCGGCGCGGATCTTTTTGATGTCGGTGGCGAGCACCGAGTTGTTCCTGATGGGCAGCTCGTAGGTCTGGCCGGTGCGGTTGTCCACGACAGTCAGCGACTGCTGCCGCGTCGCCACGGTTTTCCGCGTCATTTTTCTTTTTTTTCTCTTCTTTTGCGTTGGGAGGAGCTCTGGTGAATGCAAGAAAAAAAAATAACGTTGCGAGAAAAGGTGAAGAGGGAAAAAAAAAAAACGTCGTGAAAAGACAGAGAGAGGGAACGGGATACCGAGGTTGGGAGTTTAGGTTGTCCCTGCAGCAAACCCCCCGAAATGCGTCACTCCGGCCGGCGCATGCACAACCAGCGCGGCTAGTCGCACAAAGAACCCGAGGCAGGCACCCACCCACACACACACACACACCTCTGCCCGCGCTAGGATCACCCCGACCGAGCCGGTAGAGCGGAAGCGCGAATTGACATGTGCGTGCCTGTCCTGCCTGCCCTGCCCTGCCTGGCCCTGCCCTGCCGACTGTCGGCTTATTGTACCAGCGAGAGCTCCATAACGGTGCAGGTTTCCGGTGACAAGGGAACCTACCTACCTGAGGTGCCGGGCCACTTGTGCAATACCGCGTCCGCCCGCGTCGACGGCAAGGCAAACCCACCATTAACAGGAGAAATGATATTATGCTAGCAGAAAACTCGAAATAGCTTCCACATTGACCCAGTCTTGGCCCCCGTGCATCGAGGCAGAGGAACGAAAGTAGGCGCAGTCCCCCAAATTCCAAATTGACGCGCAGCTCGGCGAGAAAACAACAAAAGAAAAGAAAGGGAAAGGAAAAGAAGAAGAAAAGAAGAAGA
>JAPFUF010000997.1:0-12895 GCA_030780645.1 Aschersonia sp. MBC 508
GCAGTCAGGCAGGCAGGCAGGCAGACAGACAGGGTGGGTTGTGCTGCAGGCGCCCAAGTAAGGGTGCGCGCGCGCGCGCGGGGAGGCGGGACAAGCTCAAGACAAGAACAAGAACAAGAGGCTAACCGACTGAGAGATACGCAGAGCCAGCCAGAGCAGGCAAGCAGGCAAGCAGGCAAGCAGGCAAGCAGGCAAGCAGGGAGACCGACGACGCATATCCGCGCCAGATCTACATACATACATACATAAAGTACACGGCCAACACAATAGTCGGTGAGCCAGATGCGTCCCAAGGGCTACTGCCGTATATGCCTACCAGGTATCATCGATCTGCTGCTGCCTGGGTAAGGTAGGTCGGTACATGGGCAGGCAAGGTATCATGGGAGGGGCAAACAACGGCGTTGAAACATTTCGAAACGTTGACAGTTGCGATTGGGTCGTTTCCCTTTCCTTTGTCTCTCCCCCCTTTTCCCGGTCAGTTTCCCTTTTCGTTCGTCATGGCATCACCACCACCATCATTACCATCATTATCGTTGTTGTCATCATCATCATCAGCATCATCATCATCAACATCGGGACAGCCCGAGAGGTAGCATTGACCGTCTCGTCGTTTTTCCCAAACACACACACACACACACACACACAAAACTGATCGAAATATGACTGCCTCGTTTGATTGCGGTGCTTGGCTGTGCCTCATTTTCCATCGGTAACGCATCATCACCACCCCCATCCCTCCCCCCCCCCCCCCTGGTAAAATTCTGATCGGCTGCAAATGCCTGTCGTTGAAAGCACAGAAAAGGACATGGAACCAAGGCCCTACCTGATTCCGAAATCCAGCTACTCATGGGTTGTAGGTCTCATCCCGACCGACTAAATGACCGACCGGCCTGTACACTAGATACCTCACCTTATGTAGGAGCGGACTAGGTGAGGCAAGGTACATACAAGGTAGGTAGGTAGATAGATAGATAGTCAAGGGGTTTGCGGTTGGGCTGGTCTGCCCTGCCTTTATTAATTTTTTTTGGAGGTGATCAATCGGATCGGTGCCAGTCCTCCGTCCGTCCGTACCCTTGTCGGCTGTGCCTGCGCGGCGCCATGTGATGGTAGGGGACGTGGGAAGCAACACATACGTGCACAACATGCTTGCCCAAACTCCCACACACACACATACACATGCACTCCAACAAACAAACACTCAGTCATCAACTTGTCCCCCCTCACTGTTCTCTCCTCTCCCGTCCCCCATCCCCCAGTTCCCCCCCCATGTGATCTGGTCCACTCTCGAACTATTTCGGACAATGTTACACGACCCAGAGAAAACACCAATCAGCCGGACCTGCTCAAGATTCTATGTACAATATTGTAGAGCGCCACCAACCCCTGCCCTGCCCTACCCAGACAGACCGACAGAGCCTTTTTGTCTAGACGTCCGGAACTTGCATTCCTGTAAGCAGCCCTCTACGTACATCCAACATCCAATGTCACCTCCCCCCTTCCCCCCTCCTCGGTCTTCTCGCCTCTCCTTCCCCAAGCGCTGAGCTCGATGCTGTTCATTCTTCTTCTATAAAGATCATGGCCCACGCCGCCACATCCCGCCGTGCTCCCGGTTTTGAGTTTTCTTGTCGTGCCAGCCAACTACAGTAGCCAGCAAGCATCGACAGTGACAACAGCAAAGTCTCTTCTGCCTCAAACTTTATTACACACACACACACACACACCAACAACAACAACAACATGTTGTCAACGGCTTTCCTCCTTTGCTCTCTCGTTGTCGGCGCCGTGGCTCTACCCGCGCCAGAAACTACCTCCTTTCTCAATCAGTGCAGATACATATCCCTCGGTGGCCGGGGCAAGGTCGGCCAAGCCACTCTGGCCGCCCAGTGCGTCGACATCAAGGGCCGCTGGTGGGACACCAGCATCAACCTCAACATGTGTATCGGCAGTGACGCCGGAAGTCTCAAGTACATTCCCGAGTGAGTTTCGCCCTTGCTCCAACGTGCCAATCCAAGACAATCATGATGGTCATGGTGGCGGTGGTAAAGATGATGATATCATATGATCAGATGCTGATGTAGCTTTACTCCCCTTGCAGAGGCAACTTTGACGCCAGCTGCCGCCCGTGCGTCTTGGACACCAGCGACAATGTCCGTTTGAAGTGCAACTGCCTGAACGAAAAAGGCGTCCCGCGTTTCACCGCCTTGGACATGGGTCACCAGGGTGAGCAAGATCCTTCCTCCCACCACCCCCTCCTGTCAATGACGTGCATTTAAGCGAAATTCTGACGCGGGAACGCGGCATGTAGCTGGGACAAATTTTACGGTGAGACCAATCAATGGGGCTCTCATGTGCGGGGAGTATTTCGGCACGCGGAGCCTGGTGTAACGAGACCAGCAGGAGACGGACAGGACAGGTGCCGACGTTGCTTCTACTGCCTGCTGCCGCCGAGACGAGGAGACGGAGGCGGAGAAGTTGAGGAAGAAGAGAAAGAGGAAAGAGGACGGCCGACTTGTGCCCTTGATCACAGCAGAAACTTGCCGCCGCAGCCGCCGCACGCGTCTCCTGCGGATTCCACCTGAGCCTGCGGGCCCAGATGCTGGTGTGCGATGCTTTTCAATTCCGAGACATTCAGGCAGCGCAGATCACATACTGCGCAGATCCGCGACACGCCAGGCGCCATGATGGCAAGACCGGTCGCTGTGCAGGTTGCTTGTGACAAATGTTAGCTGCCGCTGCTCAAACTTTTGATTTTTTTTTTTTCCTTGAACCCTTTTTAAGCGAGAAGCAGGCAACAAGGACAGGCAATCAGACGAGACGGGAAGGGAGGGAGGTTGACAGGGGAGATGTTGGCATACCGAACGAGTGGCCGTTTTCACAAATCGCCTCAGTTCCAACAGTGACGAGCCCCATTTCGCAGAATACACACTTTTGCCGGGGGACGGCAGGTTTGAAGAGCCTTCTCAATGGTGTTTCCTGCACGAGTGATCTGTCCAGCGTACGGGACATGAAAGCCGGCATCTCCCTGATTCGCCCGTGCATGGCCTCCCACACTGTGCCCTCCGTCGTCAAGGGCCCCGGAGCCAGGATATGGCCCAGGCCTCCCGCGGAATCAGCATCAGCTGGCCACGCGAACAGCAGTCGTGATCGCGGCCGCCGATCCGAGTGCTGTGTAACGTGCTTCGAGACGAGTGCGGCTGAGCATCCGCCTCCTGGCGAGGCAGCCAGACCCCAAATTCGATACCGGTGAGGAAACACCTTGGGGGCGTTGTCCTCGTCTGCCACCATGGTCATGTCGACTTCTGGTTCTTCAAACTCCGAGTCCGTGTCCGACTCCGAATCGACGCCAGCGAGCGCTTCCACTCGTGTTACCTCGCGGCTGACGGCGCGCTGGATTCTCTGCGCCCATTGGGGCAGCTCCTCCCCTACCTCCAGCGGCAAGTTGGTGTGATACCAGTCGTGGTTTGTCGGTGTGGCAGAGAGGCGAACCAGCGAGTAGAGCGGCTCAGCCGGCTTACTGGATGGGTCCGGGCGGTGCATGACAAGGCCTGTTTCAATTAGCCGAGGGAACTATGAACGGTCGCGAGGCAACACCACCTGCCTGTGATGGGATTCGTAGACATTTCTTCGGGCCCAGGGCACGACGTCGAGCAGACAGCCGTCGAGTGAGTAGACGTCGGCTGGCTTGGGGAGCCGCAAAGGTTAAGCTGGAAAGGTTTCACGACAAAGGGCGTGGCTATTATGCCCCGAGCCATTTGTGCGTCCCCTTCCTGCCAAATCTGACGTCCCTCACGATTAGTCTCTGGCCGTCCGGGGTGCAAATTTGGCGAGGCGGGAGGAAAGGCAGACAGGTGGGAAGGGAGGACGAAAAGAGGGCAAACGTACTGCGTCTTCCCATTCCACAAACGCATCGGCAGAAAGAAACATGCAGGCCGATGTCGTGTCGGCCGCCGCGATCGTCACGGTCGGATCTTGACCGCGCTGCCATTCTCTTTGCAACGTGACTCTTCTGAAGCCCACGTGCTTTCTCCCAACGTAGGCCAGTGTCGCCGTCTTGAAGTCCTTTGCGACATGCCATGGACTCCATCTCAAGCAAAAGGCACCGCCGCTCGGGCTCGCATCTGCGTCGCCATCAGAAGCTGCCTTGCTCTTGAGTCAGCCGGCTTGCACTCGCCTTGCTTCGAGACCTCCTGTCGACCGTCATCGACTTACAGTATGAGGGCCTTTCGCATCAAACCGGCCAACTTCAAATATCTCCCAGCCTTCACTCGTGTCCGCAGGATTGTCCTTCCTGGATCTGGAGTAGAACTGCACTCCCATGACGACAATGTGGTCTGCGTCATTCAAGTAGGCCAGCATTCCCCGTCCAGAGCCAATCTCGCGTGCCCACGAGAAGGAGACAATGCGTTCATCCACCTTCCTGTACCCTTGTGCGCTGTCCCCATCAGGAATGGGCAACTGCGCACCAAGGCCCCAGAGCATCTTCCAGTGTTTGAATGAGCGTGATCGCGAATTGGACAACAGCGTCGCGCGTCCATCAATCTTTTCACCGAGAGCAATGATGGCCCCCGAGGTGGTCATGACGGTGAGCACTGGCCGGAGATTCTGTCCCAGACCATTGGGAGACCATTCTACCCTCAGCGTCTGGCCGAGTGCGGAACCACGCTTCGTAGCCTCTCCGTTTCCCACACCCCCAAATACGAATGGCTCCTTGAATTCATCTGCCGGCAGACTGACGCCAGAGAAGGCGCAAAGTGGTCTGTTGATGGCCGGGTCCGGACGGAGGGTGCCCAAGGTGGTGAGAGTCAGACTGAACTGAGGCTGAAGAAGCTCATTTTCAGCAGCTTCGTCAGAGGTGCTTTCAACTTTGGGGTACTCAGGGAGACAGATGTGAATCGCGTCGTCTGTGGCGATCGCCAGCTCAGCGTCGCAAGACCAGGCTACAGCGTGCGGCGCTATTGGTCTGGCTCTGAACTCGAGTGGTCTTAGAGGCCGAGCCTACGCGTCAGTGTCAGTCAAAGTCAAGTTGGCATCAGCTTCCGCCCTGGGCCTGAGCCTGTTTTCGACGGTACACGTAGAGGTGCACGCCATTTAAAATATTTTGAGGAAGAAGAAACATCCGTTCAAAAAAAAAAAAAAAACCCCCCCGATGTACAATCCTTGACCAATTAACTTGGTTCTCACCTTGGATCGATCCATGACCTTGCACCCAATCTGCGCCGCAAGATGAGCAGGGCCAGATTGCGTGTGACTAGCTCGAATTACACATGTCTCGTGGCATTCCAAAAAAAAATTAAGTGTATAGGAAGAAAGCAGCAGGACTCATTATGATAGACTCTCGCGTTACTCTAAACATTTCGCCCCGTCTGCGAGACTGTTGGAACGGCAAGCAGATCCTCCAATGCTGACTAATACACAACTTTTCGAAACGCCTGCCTCGATTCTATGCGGTTCCCGCCTTTATTCTATCCAAAAAAAAAACCGAAAACAAAAACAAAATAATAGGGGAAAAAAAGCGTTAAACACAATGCGAACTGAAATGTATATATAAAACTCCGCTAAACTGTATGCCGCCAACGCCATCCCGAGCGTAACAATATGAGCGCCCTGCCACACGGCCCGCGCGAATATCATCCATTTCGCCGTCATTCAAGATCAACTGATCAAAACTCGAGCAGCGATCCAAGACCCCAAATGAGTGCACAGCCTGCAAGAGCCGTCGCACCAATCACTTTCTTAGTCCACCAATTGTCGTCCGTCAACACTGTTGCGCTCTGAATCTTGGGAACAGGCTCGGTGGGCAAACTGGCAGGTGCCGAGGTCACGTTCCGGCGAGCCGCATCCTCAGCAGCCTCCTGTTGCCGCAGCATAGCAATTGTCTTGCTGAGCGCTAGCGTCTGCTCGTCCAGAGAAGAGCTTGCATCCCTGTCGACCTCCACATTCTGTATGTTTCCAAAAAAATCGGTGATGAGGCGACTGCGGGCGCTTTCGGCGCCGCCCGGGAAGAGATCGTATCGAACGCCGGCGTGAGAGTGGATCTTTTCGTAATCGTAGCTGTCAAACAAATCGCCCACCGTCTTGCGGCTGCTCAGGTCCTTGACTTGGTTCTCCAAGAACTCCAAGTTGTAGTAAGTATACCGATCAATGACGGCGACGCCAACGTCGTTGTCCGCGTGGTGCGAATACGAGGACTGATCGAGCTCGGACGATCCGGTGGCGATGATGTTTGGTGAATAGAGCCTGCTGTACATGGTGTTTGCTTGGCAAGTATCAATCATGAAGAGAATCTCGTGATATCTGCATGGCCCATCAGAGATGCTCTCCTTCGGAACTCGGCCGTGGGACGTACCTCTTCTTTTCCCACATTTGCTGGAAAGCGTCTGCAAGGTCGAAGGAGCCAATCTCCTCGGCGTCCTGGAATTTCAGAAACTCGTTGCCGCCGTGCCCAGTCATGTAGACCAGGATGTTGCTTCTGTCGTCTGTCAAGAGGCGCTTGCTGCGCGGCATCTCGTCGCCGACACGGTCGGTGAGTAGCCGGATGAAGTTCTCTACCGTCACTTCATACCCACGGTAATCGACCTCGATGTTGTCCCCGTACAGGTCAACAGCCCTGTCCGAGTTGCTATAGACGGTGCCGGGAAATGCATTGCGCGGATTGCAGGCCATGTCGTCTGGCAGCATGAGGATAATCTGCGAATCTGGAATCCCTAGCCGCTTCACTGTCCGATACATCGAGAGGACATTGGCCAGATGGCGGTAGTTGAACCAGAAGCGCGACGTGCAGACCAGGACCGCCCAGTTGCTGGTATGTTCCGAGAGGACACTCACTGCGAAAATAGCTGTGAGCACGAGTACGGCTAAAGGGAGCCGAGACTCTTCGAGCTTCATGTTGGAATACATGGCCGATCGGGCCTCTGATGCAGACCCAATTGAGTCCTGAGTCCCTCCGGATGTCGAGACGTTGCTTGGTCTGGTAAGTGACACGCCAGAGCAGCCGCGAATTCGCGTGTTGCTCTGCCGTTCCGGGTGACCAGGGTTGGGAAGGGGTCGAGTCAACGGTGGGCTTACCAATTGACGCAGATACTCCGTACATACGCAGATGTGGCTCCGGTGCAAGCCACCGCCTGCCTCGTCTCCGCATTCGTGTGGGCGCCCACTTTACACGTCACGGGCGTAGCGGGCAAGCCTGTGTCATCGGCCACACAAGGTGATGTACATCAATGCTTGAAGCTCACGTCTTCCCCACGACGCGTCCCTTGGGTCTATCCTTATTACGTCCCACCCACGTTCCGCAAATGCTCAATTGACTCCGCGCTTGCCTCGGGCGCTTGGGCAATTTTAGGTTGGATGCAGTCATGGACGCAGTTAAGCAAATGGTATCTTAATGTGGACGGGCGCTAGGCTTACCGGGCAGTCCGGCTGTATCTCTGTTTTGGAAACTGAGGTAACAAGAATTGAAGGAGAAAACAAGAAAATTCATTACGTCAAAGACGCTTGAGCCGCATGGCTGTCCCGTGCCTCTCTCGAACACATGATACAACTATTCCGAGAAAGTAAATCCGCGAACCGCTGCCTCGCGCGCCAAGCTCCCGTCTCTTCTCGACCCGAACTCAGCCATTTTGGGCATATCAAAAATAGGCTATGTCGTCTGACAGACACGCTTTCATGCACCATCCAGGCCATCGTTTTCATCGTGGCTCAGCACTTCATCGAGGAACGCTGACATGGGATGGTGTTCACCACAGCATGGACAGAGCTCTTCTTCATCATCCGAGGCCCAGCCGGGCCGGTATTCGTAGCCACTTCGTCGAGAAAATTGCACCCACACGCGCTCCTCGGCTTCTCTTGACACGGGCACTCGCTTCCAAATCACCTTGTTCGAGTCAGCTGGTCGTCCTTCCCCGGCAGGCGCGGCGCTGAGCTCATCACCCGCCTCGGATGACGGAAACTCAGCCACGGAGGCTTCTCTGTCCTCTCCGTCGACTTCTACGTTGCGTAAGCGCACCACGCGCGCGCACCATTTCTGGCCGGACAAGGTTTGCAAGCCCTTGGACTGAGCAATAAAGGCGGCTGAGGCATCCAGATACAAGCCCTCATCCTGGAGCATGTCGCTGAGCTCGTCCGAGGCTCTCATGCCCGCATCATCAAATGGCATTCCTGTGACCTGAAGCTCCTTGAGTGTGCGGCCGAGCTCATGTGAAGCTATGTCGTGCATTTCAGTGCCAAAATGTGGCAGCAGAGTCTCTGAAAAGTTGACGAGGTCGATCCGAAGTTTAGAGAGCGATGGAAGTAGCCGGGGTCGAGGTTTCATATTGTCATTGAAATCCGGATCGTAGGGTGCTCGCAGCGCCATCAAAAAGTCCGCAATCTGAGACCAAGTGTAACAACGGAAGCCGCCTCGGATGAGAGGCGATTCTTTGGGTCGCAGTCGTACCCTCAGCAGTTGGTCTTTCTTCAGATCAGGATGATATGTCCGCGCGAGCCTGTGTGTACGACGCTGATCGTCATAATAACGTGCGATGATGCGGAGGTTCAGACTCGTGATCTTTTCTCGGTACTCGGGCTTCAATTCTGAAAAATTTCGCAACGCTTCAGGTGTTGTGAAGACGAAGCTGTTAGACTCCCAAAGAAAACGGGTGCCTTCAGTATGGAAGGCCTTGCACGTGGCGAGGAAGTGGATGGCTATCTGGTTGCCGCGGGCTCTCTCCTTTTCTGACACGTTTTCGTCAGTGAGCTCGGATAGCGGATCAACAATCGCATACGGGCTCGTCAATGCGAGTTTCAAGATCCCGAGAAGGATTTCAACAGGCAGCCTGGGAGATCTGGAATCATGCGACGACGCAGAGTGGCTACGCCGTCGAAGGGAGTATTTGTGCTGTTGTATATGCGCCTGAGCAATTGGTGACCAGGAAATGCCATTCTCACGAAGTATCCGTTTCAGTCGCAGATTCTCTTCGCTGAGTATTCGGTTATTGCGTCTTAGTGGAACGTTATAGGACGTTTTGGCCTCGTCTTCATTGTCTCGACATTCCCAGGCCTCTTCTGGCTATGCAGTGTCAGAGAAGCGAATTTCGCTGGCCGCAACTGAGTAATCCGGGGCGCAAACTTACCGTCAGTTCAGCCATAGCAATGCCCAATCCCACCTCGATCTTGATGCTAGGCTCGTTGATTCTGGTGAAACGAATAGAACCTTTTCGTATCGTATCGCGTGCAATGACTTCGATGACGTGGATAGCCGCGGCGGCGTCTAGTCCGTCGTGATGGCGCCTTATGTGATGAAATGGTGGCGTTGGAAAGTGTATAAGTGTCGAGTTCAACCAAACATCCCTTGCCGAAAGAGACCGGCTTCTTCACTTGTTCAAGTTGGCTTGGAAAAGGATAAGCGAATTGCAGATTGACAGCTGGCTGACTTGGAACCAGGCGTCTGCGCCGGGAGGCACGTTGCACCGTTTCAAGCTGTCAAGGGAAACAGCATTCGAATGTGGCGCGCGGCGGCGGGCCAGGGTACAATTTAAGCGGTAGACGCAAAGTTGTGCTGACGAGTGACAGACAGGCTGGCGTGCGAAACGGCAGGTGCGCGCTCGCGCACCCTAGTTCTCAAATCGTGGGGAAGGTTAGAGAATTGAGACAGAGAAGGAAGAGAGGAGAAGAAGGCTAGTGCCTAGTGGTGATCTGGAAGAGGGAGGGGAAGAAGAAGTAGAAGAAGAAGAAGGAGAAGAATGGGAGGGAGATCGGGTCGTAAGCTGGCAGACGTAATTGTCTCAAGGGTCTCCCCGGTTCTGGCAGCCCGTCAAACGACCGTCGGCCACCCGTTCACGGCAGACCTACGACGTGCCGGGTGCGTGGGGCACGACATACCACCATTGACGAACGAGGATGTGCCCACATGCAATCTGGTCGAGCTAATCTTGACCATCACCGCACCTCCCTTTCCGATAGGGATTGGGCGTAACCATCCACCACGGACAATCGACTGCGCAACGCGGAAAGCGGGCAACAGATTGGTTGCGGTCTTCGCCTCGTCGTTGCGTGCCGTCGTGCTATGGTATGCCCTCCATGGCCTTGAAGGTGGATTGAGTAGCGCCAAACACATCCGGTTGAGTCAGCGCCCAGACTCGAAAGATGGTCCAGACGTCGGCTTCTGGCGAAACGGCGTTTTCTACCCCTGTTCTGCCGCTGTTGAGGGATTCAGATCCATGGTCGATGATTCCGGGGCATCTCGGTGCATCTTCGCATGACATGACGGCTACGAAGCCCGAGGTACGCATGTAGTCGTGGAATTGAAGCGTGCCTTGTCTGCACAGGGCTACATGGGCGTGTCGATCGGTATGTATGGAGGTACCGATCCGTACTTTAGGTGTACAAATTGCATGATAAGGTATTTAGGGGGTGGCTTCAGGAAGGTGTGAGTCGCCGAATGGACAGATTTGGGGGAAAAGGTGGAGTGGTGGGGCGTTTGTGGTTTACAGACGAAGAAAAGGTTACACGTATAAGTAGGTATCTTTTCCATCTGGGTTATTCCTACAGCTACTTATTAAATACTGAATGCAGTAGGTGCACACAAATGCCGAAACATGTCAAACCATTTGGGTTCTTGCCGGCTTTCTTCCCCTCGGATTCTTTCCCTCCTCCTCCTTCTTCTACTTCTTCTTGTAAAAGAAAGATAAAATTGCCTACGACAAGAGCGTGTGCCGACCCGAGGCGAAGGAGAAATGGACGGATTGAGGTGCTGCCTGCTTCGTACATGCAGTACCTTCTGAATGTACGGATTACGGCTCGTTTAGAAAATGCTACGACAACACCGCAGAAGACTGTCTCATGTTGATTAGAGTTTGTAGAGCGCGGATAGTCTGCGCTGCAGATGCATACAACCATTGTCTCGCGATGCTAACGACTGCATGGCCTGACGCGACCGCTACGGTCTCGACGTGCAACGGACTGTGATTGATCTTGACATCGGGCCCTGCTCGACTTGCCAGATGGTCATACTCGGCCGCCGGGTGCCTGTTGTGCTGTTCTTGAGGCGAGACTCCGGCGACCAATCGAGCCTCATCGAGTTGTCTTCAAGAAGCAGCCTTTGGGGCTTGCAAAAGCTGTCATGAGCACGAAGCCTTATTTCAGTCCCAACAGTGAAGCGCACGCGCAGGGCCCCAATTTTATTTTCATCTTCTTTCTCTTGTTGCATGCGATGCATGCGATGCATGCAATGCAGAGTGATCTCAGCATCACCATGTCTACCTAGCACATTGGTACTACAATTGCTTCCCGTACTCTTCTTTCCAGATCCTGTCCCACTTCGCCCTGTCCACCGCAAATTCGCGGACAAAATCGTGCTCAAGCTCATGTGTTCGTCTACCCAAAAGAACTAGACTGTGCAGAGGAGGTCCGAGATCCTCGTCGGTAGAACAGAGCTCTTCCAACGTCCCGGCCACGAACTTTTCTGTTCTACCACCAACGCGAGCAGCGCCAATGGCCAGACTGCTACTCGTGTATGCGCCCTCTTGCTTCTCGTCTTCAATATCCAGCATCTGACGCGCGCACTGACCGACTGTCATGTATCGCGGCGGCTCGTAAACCAATCTGCCGCGGGCCATGTTTTCCAGACTCTGTTCCTTGACCTTGATGTCCACAAGAACCAGCGTATGTAGACCAATGCTGCGATTTTCTTTAATCCGATCATAGAAGGAGGCAGGTTTCCACGACTCCGTGAAAAAGACCATGGACACTGTTTGGCCGAAATTGTAGAGCTGCAGACCGCACGCGCCAATACCGGACATGATGGATGCGTTCGGTACGGTGCGGACGGGTATAGACAGCTCCCTGGCTCTGATTACGAGATCGGTGTGTGTTGTCGCTCTGCATCTTGTGATCAGTTCCAGTGTCCATAAGTGCCCAGAGCACGCCCGCACCTACCCGAATGGATCTCCCACCACGCAAAAGGCCACATCCTCATGTTGGGCGTCGCGCAAAATTTCATCACTGTTGGACTCTACCATTTCTCGATCTGCAATCGTGATTGATCGGCCATAATATTGTTCCTTTTTTTTTTTTTCGATCAGCGGGATACCCTTTGCTGGTTTTCTTTGTGCTTTAGGACGGACTCACAAGCACTGATTGATCTACTAGAAGGATGCTGGTGTATGCCTCCAGATAAACTCTTGAAGCTTTCTTAACCACCTCGAGACCCTTGACTGTAATGTCTGTCTCATCTGAGAGACCCAGTCCGACGAGGTACAGCATCTCGCCCGATGCGCGACTTTGTGTTTGCCAATGCGGACCGAAGGAGGGTTGCTCGCGCAGTTGCAGACAAGATCTCGCGAGGGTTGAAAAAAAAAATAAGTGAGTTCCGCGGGGCAAGTGTCGTCGTTCGTTGAGAAATGAATTCAGACGAAATGTGGATTGGCAACAAGAACCAGCCGCACGGGGCTTCAAGCAGCGGAGATCGATTCATCACAGCCCGAATCTTTTTAATTTCTGTCATTGTGAGATCCTCAATCCATTGATGGATTTCGAATACTATACACATTTCCCCGTTCGGCTTCCGTACAAGCTCCTACAATGACTCCAACCTACAAGGTTAAAGAGTATACCAGATTGACGGCGCAACTCGTTCCATATCTCGGTAGACAGATGCGAGCCTTCGCAGGATACGCCAGTCGGCACCTGTTCTCAACTGTCGAGGAATGGGTCATGTATGTAACACTATGCGCCAATCCTTGATGCAAAACGGCATTCAGGGTCGGCCATACGAGACTTGATGGTCTAGTGTGAGCAGTACATACACCACAGAGTGCATCAGAGCTTCGATCAATATTTTTGAGCTTCAATGCGACATTTTATTTTTATTAAATCTCGAGACCTTTTTTTTTGGGGGGGGGGGGGGGGGTTATTCGAGCAC
>JAPFUF010001000.1:0-14622 GCA_030780645.1 Aschersonia sp. MBC 508
ATCGTTGAGACTCGGCATTTCTAGAATAGCACAATGAGTCGACATGAACGCCTAATCAAATTTGAACCTCTTCATTATTCGGGCTTGGGTGCGCTCCCACATTGTAGTCAGCATATCGCCAGTCATGGCCTGGTCGTTGCGGATGAACGGCACGGCATGATCGTTGAGACTCGGCATTTCTAGAATAACACAATGAGTCGACACGAACGCCTAATCAAATTTGAACTTCTTCATTGTTTGGGCTTGGGTGCATCATCACTTTTATGGAATCCCAACCATTCTCCCAAGATGCCACCAGGTTTCGGCACCGGACACTCTCTCCGCGTGCGTTGTGGTCTTGAGTCGCTGCAGTCATCCGTGGTCTGATTGAACTGTACCATGCCTCCTGAACTGTCCGGAATCAATTGTTCCCGCTGCCTCCATCGCCTCCGTTTACCATGCTCATCCACAATCACTTCGCCGTCGGCATATTTCGTTCGCGGCACGGGGCACGGCAGCAAGTGTGGCAGCGCAACCACAAAAAAGCTCGCCACAACAGTAGTTGCGAAGAGAGAAGAGGTCATCCGCGATCTCGGGTGAAGATGCGGCCGCGGCATGGTCCGACCT
This sequence comes from Aschersonia sp. MBC 508, assembly GCA_030780645.1. Taxonomy (NCBI): domain Eukaryota; kingdom Fungi; phylum Ascomycota; class Sordariomycetes; order Hypocreales; family Clavicipitaceae; genus Aschersonia; species Aschersonia sp. MBC 508. The sequence goes on from JAPFUF010001000.1 coordinate 607, forward strand.
GATGATTCTTTTGTCGGATTGCGGGTTGGGCAAACGGGTTCTCTAGAGGTGATTAGTGGCAAGATTCTGCATTGCGCGAGAGGGCTGGCGACCTACATGATAAGGACAGCATGCTCCTGTCCTTGCCAGACGACGCTGAGGGGTGGCGCGCCGCACGGCTGTCCTTCAATTGTCGCTGCCGGCTGTGAAGCAATTGTGCCGAGAGGTGCTGTCGACAAGAAACATCTCGAGATTTCGGCACTGCCTGCATAATTCCCTGCTTCCTCATTGGCTTCGTGAATCCCCTGCATTATCCGGTCCCGGCAGAACGTATTCTTCCGTACGGAGTACCATGTTGACGGTTCCTGCACATATGGGGCACCACTCCCTGTCAATAGAGCTGTGGAGCAAGCTTTTCCCAGCCATTCCGCGAGGGGTGGGGCGGCAGAGCTGGAAATCCACTCTCAGATTTGTCCCCAAGATCTACTAACGGCAAATCTTCCACCACAACAACCATATCAGTGCCACTGCTTGCGCCCGACTGTCTGCCGTCTGTGTTGCACGCGGAATCGCGTTTGAGCATACCTGCGGGCTTTACTCGAGATGTCACGACTGCCGCAGGGTCTACCTACTCGCGATTGAAGACCGTCGCATCGCCTCACGTGCGCCTGCGGCGAGAGCTTGGGACCATGAGTGACCTCGATCGGTTCGTTGCTGTCCCTGTTGCTGTACTGCTGCATCGCTCAATGCTGACTTTCTATACCTCTCATGGCAGAGCCATCGCACAGCTGCGCTCTTGCCGGCCCATTCCTGAGGTTCAGGTCCGGGAGCTATGTCATCGTGCGCGAGAGCTGTTGATCGAAGAAGGCAATGTAGTCACGGTGACTGCGCCCGTTACGGTATGTTTCGAACTTGCTCGTCGTCAGCCAATCAGATACTGATGAAGCACAAGATATGCGGCGATATACACGGGCAATTTCACGATTTGATGGAACTCTTCCGCGTCGGCGGGGATGTTCCTGATACTTATTACCTATTTATGGGTACGATGGCGGCCCGATCCCCTGACGCCTCGATATGCGGGAGGGAAACAAGCTTGCTAATGTCTGCGCAGGCGATTTTGTCGATCGTGGCTTCTATTCGCTAGAATCTTTTCTTCTTTTGCTTTGTCTGAAAGTACGATACCCCGACCGCATGACGCTTATCCGCGGGAATCACGAGTCACGCCAAATCACCACGGTATACGGTTTCTATGACGAATGTTTACGCAAGTACGGCAGCGCCAACGTGTGGCGCTACTGCTGCGACGTTTTTGACTACTTGGCGCTGGGCGCCATCGTATTGGGCGCGTCCAACACTCTGTCGTCGGATGCAGGTGTGATTGACGAAGAGACAGAAATTGAGGTTTGCGATCAAAACGGCGCCGTCATGACCCGTTTCCCCCGCCAACGTCCGCAACTGCCGTCGCAGGCGAGCGACTCGCCAGAGATGAACACCCAGGGCGGAACCACGGGAGACAGAAGCGGTCCTCCCGGCACGGGCGCATCCGGGTCCAGCAACGGCAGCGTGGGCAATCCAGCGGGCGCGGTTCTCTGCGTGCACGGCGGGCTCAGCCCACTGATTGATACAGTGGACAAGATTCGCCTCATCGACCGCAAGCAGGAGGTGCCGCACGAGGGTGCCATGTGTGATCTCCTCTGGTCGGACCCAGATGATATCGACGGCTGGGGTTTGTCGCCACGCGGGGCGGGATTCCTCTTTGGGGCTGACATCGTTAAGGTCTTCAACCACCGCAATGATCTCAGCCTGATTGCCCGCGCCCACCAGCTTGTGATGGAAGGGTTCAAGGAAATGTTTGACGCGTCCATTGTGACGGTGTGGTCGGCGCCAAACTATTGCTATCGCTGCGGGAACGTGGCTGCCGTGTTGGAGCTGTCGGAAGATCAGTCAGGCACGGGCATCTTTGCGCGTAGCAACGGTGACGTGAACCGGAGCGATGGTGGCCGAGGCGTCATGATGGAGGCGGGCGGCCTGGCCAGGAGCGGTCCGGCACGACGGTACCGCGTGTTCCAGGCAGCGCCGCAGGACTCTAGGGGGATGCCAGCCAAGAAGCCGGTTGCGGACTACTTTTTGTAATGTCTCGAGGTGGAGGGCCTTTCCTCCGAGGCTACTGAACCTAATCACTCAGAGTGTCTCCGGTCAGCGATACGGGACAGCGGATCAAATAAAGCTTTTTTTTTTAAATTCTTTTTTTAACAGCGGATCAAATCAGTCACAAAAGCTGTTTTTACACGAGTCTCGAATTGCGCATAACGAAGAGGCTTTTTATTGGTCTATCGCTTCGGTGCGGTGCTTTCCTCCTTTTCAATGTTGGTGTATGTGTGTGTGTGTGAGAGAGAGAGAGAGAGAGAGAGAGAGTATAGGTGTACAGATTCTCTCGCCAGTATTTTTCCCCTGCCAAACCATCCTGTGACCCTTTCCCCCTTCCTCCTTCCCTCACCCGAGCACGGCGATGCCATTCCGGAGAACCGGCTCCTTGTTCTCGCGCGCCCTGTCCATGAACCGAAGCGTCTTCTGCCACCACCTCAGCCACTTGGCGCAGCAGGCCGTGCCCTGGGCCGCCGTGACGGCATCCCGCGGGTACCTTTCCGAGTACACCGCGAACGTGGCGTGGGCGTGCGCTCTCCGCTCCGCCTTGCTCAGGGTCGACTGCGGACTGGCAAACGGCAGGTCGAGCAGCGCGTCGCGCACGCGCCCCGGATACAGCACCGCGCTGTCGTCAAACTCCCTCAGGCGCCGGAATGCCTCGACCGCGGTGCTGCTGCTGCTGCTGCTGCTGCGGCTCTGCTGGTCAAGGACGAGGTCGCGCAGCCCGACCTGCTGCCCGGTCGCGCTTGACGGCGCTGCCGTCCGATTGCTGGTGGTGGTGGTGGTGGTGGTGGTGCTGGTGCTGGTGGCGCGGGCTGGAGGACTAGCAGGTCTGGCCGATGAGGAGGCAGGAGCAGGAGCAGGAGCAGTGGCGTGGATGATGGTCGGTCGTTGACCATCTGAGGCGCCTTGCGCACTCCCATGTGGTGTAAGGTTTTTGAGCGGCGGTAGCGGCCTTTGATATTGGCTGTGCTGTAGGGAATCGTAAATTGCCTTTTGCAGCTCGGTGTCGGCAGCTGATCTCATCAGCTTGCTGGCTGTGCTTGAAGCTGAGCTTGGGCTGGTGCTTGAACTTGACTTTTGCGTGGCGGCATCTCTGGCCTTGCCCTTGTCGTGTTGCTGCTGCTGCTGCTGCTTCTGTTGTTCTGGCTGCTTCTGATGCGTCTGCTGGTCCCTGATCGTCTCCGTCTCCAAAGTGTCCTCCTCTTTCGCGAGCTGTCCCAGTCGATCACCAATGCCACCGCGACGTCTCTGCCTCGTGTCGTCGCCAGCCTGGCGTGCGCTTGCCCGCTTCTGTGCTTTCGCAAGTACGTTTCCCTGCGTCTTCTTGCTTCGCGGACGACCCAGGGCGAGAGATGCTCCCTTCTCTTGCTTCCCTATAGCATCAGCAGCAGCCACTTTGCGGCGCTTGTTGCTGCCGGCACTGCTTTTCGATCGTGGCTTCTCCTTCTCTTCTTGTTCGTCTTCTTCTTCTTCTTCTTCTTCTTCCTCTTCTGTTGGTCGGCTTCTTTTCCTTCGTGATGTTGTTACTGCAGCGGCCTTTGGCTTTGGCTTTGGCTTTGGCTGGGCCCTGGGTTTGGGCTTTGGGGTCTTCTTGACGACAGTGGGCGCAGGCTTCTCGACACTCCCTTTGGCAGCTGTGTCCTTTTTGGATGCCCGCGGTGCACGAGCTGGTGCGGCTTTCGGTTTGGAAATGGCAGTCGTGTCATTGGCGCTCTTTTGCGTTTTTGCTCGCTTGGACGCCCTGGTGACTACGTGCTCGGTGTCGTCGTCGTCGTCGTCCTTCTCTGCTGCGGCGCCCTGGCGGGCACGCGCTCTTGATCTGGTCTCTTTGCCGGCGCCGCCCGCCATGCTGCTTGCCGCACGCTTCTTGCCGCCTCGAGACGCCGCCGCCGCCGCCGCCGCCGCTGTTGTGGTGGTAGTAGTAGTAGTAGTGGTGGCGGTGACGGCATCTTGCTCTGTACTTGAAACGGGTGCGCTGACTAGAAGCCGACGCGTCTGGGATCGTGTCTGTGCACGGGTTCGCGTTTGCGGGAGCATCGTATAGAGCTTGTTTCTTTTCTTCTTTTTCTTCTTTTTTCCTTGTTCTTCCTTTTTCTCTGCAACGGCAGTTGAAATTTCGATTGGCTTGCCCAAGAGTCTGAGAACACGTTGGTCCTTTTGCGTGCCTGTGTTCAGGTATACTGGCGCCGCTGTTCTGTCCTTGACATTTGCACTACTGACTGTCCAATTGTACTTTGCAACGCACGCCCGGCAAAAGACAAAAGCCCGAGGCGACGGGATCCTTTATATGTAGATCTCGCTTTCTCAACTGGGCCGTCACTCTCCCGCCACCTCCCCTCCCCCTCTTCGCTGAAATCTGTGGAGATGCCCCGGGATCCGGTCTTTGTCGACACATTCTGTAGAAAGAAGATGACGCGGAAACACTTGTCACTAGGACTGAATTGCATGATGGTCCGGTACAGCCCCTCCCCTTCAGTGAATTTCGCTCAAGCTATGCTGGGACACGTCTTGATTCACAGAGCTGCCTTGAGCCAGTAATCAGTGCGGCACAAAGCAGGTGACGCACAGGTCAGCATGCTCAGCAATCAGAGGACGTGCTGTATCCATGGGCCACATGAACCTGTGAAACTGATCGCTAGGCGCTCCCGGACAGAGCCACCTTGACATAGTCTGAGAATGCGCCGTCGTGGCAACGTCCTATGTTGCTGCGTGCGTGGTCTGCGCTCCTCGTGATAGTCGCCCTGTTTTTTGCGACAGGGTCTTCGTCCAAAGCATCCGAGCGTTTGCGAAGCACTTTGCAGTGATATTGGCAGTAACCTGATTTTGACATTGAGGAATGATGGCAGAGGTGGTGGTGATTTGGGGGCCGAGACACTTGCAGAGATGCGGCTATTTGCATTTGATGCGAAGTTGCCAGCCCCTCTCCAGCTCTTCGTCCCACGCAGCAGCAGTCCGGAAGAGTTTCCGAGTTTCTCAAATTTCTGACCTCATATTCTGTAGCTCATCAGACAACATGACCGGTTGCAATCTTGGCGGCTCTCCTCCGTTGGACATTGCTCCTTCTTATACTGACGATTGGCCGATAACATCTCGCACGGTTAAGCATCTGAGCCAGTGGTATGTTTCCATTTGATTTCTGGGAAACCAAGTGTCTTCAGATCGCATATCTGCCGCAGAACAAACCATTTGAGGGAAAAAAAGAAGAGGTGACGCGCCAATCTCACTACAGCCAGCCCCAACTCCAACGTCACCACGAGAGACTGGCTGCGTTCCAGCTTGTTTATTCAGTGGGGAAATATACCCAGATTGCCAATCACGGCATGTCGCGGCCGCCCCAGCCGCCGGGGGGGGCCTTTTGCCTTTTTCGCTTTTTCGCCCTGACTAGCAGTCTCCCCTTGTGGCGGCTCCATCCTTTGCCGCGGCCGTTTATTTTTCCCCATTTTCCCTCTCTCCAAAATTGGCCTCCGAAGCCAAGCCAAGCCCCGCGTGACGTCGGTCCTCTTTTCTCTCTCGCCTCGGGTACGAAACAAGGAAACGCCCTCACTTATCCGAGATGCCGCCGCTTCGATAACTTCCGCACCTGCATTATCCCTACACATGCATACCTACTGGGTACTTAAACTACCGCAGGCATCTACTTAATATATGTCTATTCTGTGTAGATACCCGGCAACGCCCACGACAATAAATACCGCTCCCGCCCGATAGCGCCGGCCGCGCTTCCCTCTTTGCCTACCTGTCTCCCAAGATACACCCAGCGGTTCGAAAGTAATGCGGAGAGGGGCCGGTGCCGCGCGCAGGGACGTGGTCGTCCGGCAACTCTGCGTGCGGGAAGCGCTTGTTCGGCCTTCGTGCCATCGAGCCGCGCCGCCGAGGTGCGCCTCCTGTGCCCCGAGACGGATATCCACAAGATGCATCGGGCCGCCGACGGGCAGGACATGTTCGCTGCCGCCGCCTGCGCCGGCGCCGCTGCTTCTCGACGGCCGCGAGCGCTACTCGACAGCATCGTTGACTGCTGCTGCTGCTGCTGCCCTGAGTGGCGGTAGCGGCGGCGGGCCGCTGGCCGAGTACGACAGACGAGTCGATACCGGCTTGCTGCGAAACGATAAACACCAAAGAGGTGAGGAAGAACAAGCACATCGCCGCCTGCCCTGCCTGCCCGGCCCTCCCCTCCGCCATTACGACTCTCGCCTCGCTTCGTTTGTTATGCTAGGGGGTAAAGAAGCTCATAAAGCGCTCTCGTTGCAGGAATCATCGAAAGCCTACAGCATCTCCACGACGAACTGCTGAAATACACCGCACCACCACCACCGCCATCATCTGCAGTCGAATCTGCCCTATCCGACAAGACAAAGAAAGCCTCGATATTTACCTCACTCTTTGGTGGCTTCGGTCGTAGCGGGAGCGCAAGCCGCACTGGCGGCGGCGGTTTCTCGTCGCAGTCAGCTGTGGGTGAAATCCCGGCCAATCTGCCCCGCGGACTCTATCTGTACGGCGACGTCGGCAGCGGCAAGACGATGCTCATGGATCTGTTCTATGATACGCTGCCGAGCTCGGTCCGCACCAAGACGAGGATTCATTTTCACAACTTCATGCAGGATGTGCACCGGCGCCTGCATAAGCTCAAGATGGAGCATGGCAGTGACGTGGATGCCGTGCCGGTCGTGGCCGCCGATATTGCCCGGCAGGGCAACGTGCTTTGCTTTGATGAGTTTCAGTGTACAGATGTGGCGGATGCCATGATTTTGCGAAGGTACGTTTCTTCGCATTTTGTGTCGCCAGCCTTGTCAAATCTGCGTTGCGAGGGCCCGTTTTCCCCCTTTTCCCCTTCTGGCGCGGCGGCGGCAAGGGCAGCATCAGCAGAAGCAGAAGCAGCAAAACTGGCAATGACGAGATGCTGACAGAAGCCCCGTCCCGTAGATTACTGGAATGTCTCATGTCTCATGGTGTGGTGCTCGTGACAACGTCGAATCGACACCCAGACGACCTGTACAAGAACGGCATCCAGCGAGAATCCTTCATCCCGGCCATCAAGCTGCTCAAGAACCGCCTGCATGTCATCAACCTCGACTCGCCCACCGACTACCGCAAGATCCCACGGCCCCCCTCGGGCGTCTACCATACACCATTGGACAGTCACGCGCAGTCCCACGCCGAGAATTGGTTTCGTTTCCTCGGCGACCCCGAGGACAGTTCTGCGCCGCACTCGGAGACGCAGAAGGTCTGGGGTCGCGAAATCTACGTGCCCCGCGTCAGCGGGCGGTGCGCCTGGTTCACCTTTGATGAGCTCATTCGCCAGCCCAAGTCGGCCGCTGACTACCTGGAGCTGGTGCGCGCCTACGACGCCTTCATCGTCACGGACATTCCAGGCATGACGATCCAGGAGCGCGACCTGGCCCGGCGCTTCATCACCTTCATCGACGCCGTCTACGAGGGGAATGCCAAGCTGGTGCTCACGACGGGAAAGCCACTCACGGAATTGTTCGTCTCGAGGGACGAGATTGCCGAGAGCCTGCTGGCCGGAAGCGAGCGGAGCAGCGAAGAAAAGGTGGACGAGGCTGTCAATTCGGTAATGGACGACGTGGAGACCCACTCGGAGCAGCTCAAGAACTCCAATCTCTTCGCGGGCGAAGAAGAGGCCTTTGCCTTTGCCAGAGCGCTCAGTCGCTTGAAGCACATGGAAAGTCGGGAATGGGTCGAGCGAGGCATGGGTCTTGAAGGCCACGGTGGCAAGCAGGACAGGGATAGCTGGTCCAAGACGAGGAGTCGCCAGATGGAGGATTCCATGTGAGCGACGAGACAAAAGAGACTGTGCGCGCACTTATACCCCCTCTCTTCATACAGGTAATCCTTCTTGGATAGACTTTTCTTTTTTGGGTTGATTGAATCATTGGCTTGGCATACGGGGTTATGCTTTGGACGTGCGAGGCGCCGCCTTTTCATTAGATTAATCCTCTAGCTCATTCCGTCAAGTGAGTGAGACATGTGCGAGCCAACAGTGCTTGCGCCAGCCGTGCCTGCTGTACGTGAGCATTCTGTTGAATTGTGTCCCGCCATGTCATGCCGAGAGAGAGGCCGCGACCCAGCTCGTAAAGTGCCACAGGAGGTTGGGAAACCTGAAGAAACATGATTCGTGGCCTGCCCATCTACAATCAAGGAGGTCTTGTCATATGGCAAGGCTTCCAGGAGTTCAGGGCTGAAGGACCGCCTGGTCTATATACGGCGATTGATATGGGCCACGATTCAACCTCAGTCCGCTTCTCCGCGATCGCCTCTGCGGGTGCTTAGTGAGATGCTTGTCAGCGGACACGCGCGCAGCGGATGGAGACGTCTGACACACGGCCGCCCGGGTCGCGGGAGCTGTTACTCGTCAACGCCCTCAAAGTGGTAATCCGACCCATAGTGACTGGAGATATACATCGAGGATGAGAGGCATATTGCGACGACTTATTGCCTCGAAAGCGGTGCCAGACGGCCCATTCGCACGAGTTACATATCGCAAGGACTGCTGAAAAGTGCGTCGCAGGACACGCTGAGTCATTGCCGTAGCTGCTGACCGCTGTTCGCTGTAGCCACCACTTATCGACGAATCGTCTCGGTGCGCATTTCACCCGCTTCTGTCATGGTGATGGCGAAGCCGAGCCCAACGAGGCATGTGCGAATCGTCGGGTCTCCTTCTGGCCGATCGCAATCTACTGGGAATGCGGTTGACATTGACCCGACATGTGAGACGAGATCGATCGCAGTCTTTCGATGATGCGCCAAGTCATCGAGGGCCATTCGCCTGGAGCTGAACGAATATTCCGCAACCATCAAATTGCGCTGACGCCGTGTTTCTTTAGTTCATGGAACCTTGCTAGGAACAAGGTTCTCCGGCGCGAAAGCACATATGGGATGGCACGTATATGCGTCCTAATGTACGTGCGCACTTTGCACTCGAAACGAATTGGGGCACCAGCCAGCCTCGGCCAGTCCCGCTCGTGTCATGTCCGTCCCCAGATGCGCTCATCAAAACCGAGTGTTGAGACGGTATTGCACGAAAGCCAAAGCCAAAAAAAAATAATTGAAAGAAACATTGTATCGGGCCGGGCTCTGAGCTGTATTTCCAATGGTAACTCATGTCAAGAGAAGTAACGAAACGCAACCTCGCATGGCGCTCAAAACGAACGCTGTTGTGTTGCAGTGCGCAGTCAATCAGCGAGCCTCTTGCGGGTTTTGATGAGAGGCCAGCATTGCCACTGGCGAAGCAGCGAATAATGGACGCGTTTCAAAGCCTTGTCTAGTCCAGCGACGCCAGTGGCGCACGTGTGTGTCTGGGCAAAGGCCTAGCCTGGACAGCTGGGTCTGAGCTGACCACCACGTCGTCAAGTGGACCACCACCCCCATAGATACCGTGATGTCTGCCACGGCGAATCAGATGCCGATTGATGGGACGATGAAGGCGTGGGCACTCCCTACAAGTAACGGGGACCCAGCACGAGGGCATTCGATGCCGCAGCACATCGTATCGAGGTCGTCTCACGTGGGCACGGAAAGGCAACGAGCGAAGCCAGCCCCTGTGCCATACTCGGCTTTTGTCTTGCCCGATTTGTCTGGAGCGCCGCAAAAGGAAAAGAAGAAGCGACTGGCAAGCTGCAGTCCTCGCTCGGGTGGTGCATGATGGCCTGTGTGGTGCCAACGCTCACAGAAAGCAGTCCGAAACGAAGGGCAAACCAATTAATCGGGAGAAGGCGAGCGTCCCAGAACCACCGGTTGTGCCTCGTGCCTTGTTTGTTCCTGCCGTCTGTTTGTTCCTGGGTGAGCTGTTGGATTGGGGGGTGGGCCCTTTGATAGCCAGTCTGACGGAGCGTTGGCGAGAAACTCCGCGCAGTGCAAAGACTTGGATTGTGACAAGGGTGCGTGATTGCTGCTGGGCGAGGCAAGAAAGGGGGGCCACGTCTGTGTGATGGTGGGCAAACTCTCACCTGGTTGCCCACGACACACAGATAGTCTGATCTCAAGGGGTCCAGCAAGGGCCGATGCCGAGGAAGCTAGATGCAGACGAGTGGTGATGGGCGGCCGGTGTGGTGAAACAAAGAGGTCTCCGATAGTCCGCAAGGAGCTGGTCGAGGGCGATTTACGCCATGGCCAACATGTGCGTCATCCGTGATCTGTACCAGGTCCTTCTGGCAGCTTGGCGGGCAGAGAGCCCTACGGCACAGCAGCACGGAGAACTGGACTGGTGGTGGGTAAGAGCGTGTGTCGTTCCTGACTAGTGGCAATCTCGTATGCGCGTGGCACAATCGAAGAGCCAATGGCGCATGGCCTGTCCGGCCGACTCTGGTAAAGACCCCTCATGCCCCCTTGCCAGTCACCTGCAGGTGTGGGCTCTCTCGTCGCCCAAGCCCACCCGCACCCCTTCTTTAAACCCCTGAGCGTTTGTTTCCCCTTGGGCCGCTCGTCTGGTGTGGCCACGCCGCGCCGCTTTTAGCATCCCAAGCCGCATGCCGATCTCCTGAACTGTTGAAATTGCACAATTACGCGTTTCTCTGCTTAATCGTGGTGTCGGGACAGCCAATATGCATCGGCATCACATACTGTGCATGCTGTATGTATGTCGTACCACCTCGACCGCCCTCGTGCGCGGCTGTGTCTGCGGGTGCCTCTTCTGGTGAAATACGGTGTATGGGATGGTGCTCGGCTGAAGCAGAGGAGATGGCTTCCACGGCCGCCTCGAATGCCAAAGGTACGGCACATACATCCATGACGCCAACAGTCGCACCTTCAGGAGACGTGTTGCGTGCGTCCTTGGATGCTATAAGAGCCCGTTATATGATCTCGAGTGCATCTGCCGTGTAACCGACCACAGCGACGTCGCACCCATTTCCACACAAATGCTGTAATGTGCTGTATGTACGCAGCTCCCAACGCAGGAACGTGTCCGGCAAATACCCTGATATGCTCTTGATGCCGATGCAGGTGGGATGGCACGGCGGAAGAAGCACTGGTTCATTCTGTGCGTGCCGTGGCGACTTTTGCATGCACACAATGTGATTTCGTATTAAACATGTGTGACAGCTGCAGAGAGCTGCTCATCAGTCTCTTAGAGCGGCAAGCGGGCCTAGTCCCAATTGGAAACTGATCGTCCAAACACCCGCCGACCCGTTAGCCAAGCCAGGCCAAGCCGAGCCAAGCGCAGGTTGCCAGGTACGGCGGAGCGGTGCTACCAGGGGCAACATCCAGTCTCTCTTCTTCTTCTTCCTCCTCCTCCGCGCAGCGGCCTTCTCAATGCTACCCCGGACCGTCCACGTACTGTAGTAAGACGGCCTGGGAGGGGGGAATGGGCTTTGACATCAACGTCCGTGGTGCCCTCGTTAATCTCCAGCCTGAGCCTGGTCTGGTCGCTTTTCTCCCCGCCGTCCCGAAGGCTTTCTTTTATTCCAGACACTCGCTTTTTTTCTCCCTTCCTCACCTCGCCCGCACTGTTGCGCTCCTCTCCGCGTCTGACGCGTCCTGAACCGTCGTCCACTCTTTCTTTGTCGCTGCCATTCGTGACTGGCGCCAGTCCGCTCTCTTCCTTGAAGCTACGCTTCTCTGTCCCGCGGAGCGGCCGCCTGCGCGAGGCCAAACTTGCTGCTCGATTCGACGAGGCTCCTGGTCTTTTGTTCCTGTCCTGTCCTTCCCTTCTTTGTTCCGACATTCAGTCCCTTTGCCAGAGCCTGCGGCAGTGAGACATTTGCAGCCATCCTCGCACCAACAACGCGCGGCCGTGGGTCGATAGTCTACCCGTCCATTCTCGTATCCCTCGGATACGGCTTCTCTCACATTCCAGTGCTGAGCCGGCCAGCCAGCCCCTCCACGGCGGTGGAACGGACATATGCGCTTGGCTGGAATACGACTATTCTCGCTTGTTTGTTTTTCCAAATCTATCCTCCTTGTCGACTTTGAGAACGGACAAGATGCCGCACTCTCATCGGCATCATCACGCTCCTCGTGATATATCCGAGGACATGATCAATTGGCTGAATGATCCGTTCGGCTCAAACGATCTCGACAATGGCAACAGCCCGAGAAGCGAGAAAGGTGCAGGTAAATGAGCACTCGTCAACACTGCCTCATAGCCAGTCTCCGTCTGGCTTCGGGCCACTTGCTCCCGATCCAGGAAATGACTGACCAATAACTTCAGATGGCGGCCGTGCAATGGTCATTCACACCGTCTACAAAACCCTTGCGCCGACCTTTGAAGGACCCATTGCCGGTTATTCGACATTGAACATAGATCCGCAGCCCCAGCCAACCCGCGAACCTCCAATACCTCAAGCAGCACAGCCAGAACCCACAAAGAGCCTTGTCCCGAAGCCAAAGGCAGTGTCTACTGGTATGCCCATGGTGATAAGTCAAATCCCCACGACGTCGAGACTCGACACAGTCCTGGCGCTGGCAACCGAGAAACCGACCTTTACGGATTCACTTAGCCCCGGTGATCAGACAGCCACCCCGACCTCATCATTAGTGCTCACCACCGGCACACCAACGGCCGAGTCGGCCACGGTCAAGGATGGCAGTGATGGTACGGGCGCTGGAACAAAGGCCGGGATCGCGTTCGGGGTGCTGGGGGGAGTGTTCATTGTTGGTCTGATCGCATTCTTGCTATTCAACCGACGACGAAGAGAAGCTGGCTCTCGCCGGGAGGCTGATGATGAGAAATATACCAACCGTAATAATCCGTTTGACGCCATGACCATCCGGAGCGATCCTCACGCCCCGAGAATCAGCCTGCGGCCCGTCACTCAATTCTTGCCCAATTGGAATCTCGACAAGCGAACAAGCCGAGCCGCGGCCGCGGCTTTGAACCCGGCTGCCGCTTCTGCTTTCGGCTCAAATGGTAAGAATCATGGCGGGTGGGATCGTCCGGGAACAAGCCAAAGCATGCATCCGGCCAATCCCTTTGGCAATCAAGCCGAGCGCGTGCCGGAGCCTACCGTCGAGGAGCGCCAGACCTTCCCATCTTCTGACCCTTTTACCGCCAGCGGCCCCGCGATTGCAGCCGGCGGCTTGGCCAGGAAGACGTCGATGCGCAAGGACGGGCCCAAAAACGTCGACCTCATGGTCTCCAAGCTTGGGCCAATACCGCCAAGCCCGGCAGGTACCGAGTTTAGTATAACATCGATGGCTCCCGGCTCGGCGGTGCCTCAATCTAGTGGCGCAGCGGCCATCGCGGCGGCCGGTGGTCCCGCCAAGTCAAACGTTCACCGCGTTCAATTGGACTTTAAGCCGTCGTTAGACGATGAAATGGAATTAAAGGCCGGTGACCTCGTAAGATTGCTGCACGAATACGATGATGGCTGGGTAAGTTGGAGCCCGGTTTGCGGAAGCTCGCATGATGCGTACTGACCAGCATTGGCAGGCCCTCGTGATACGACTGGACCGCTCTCGGCAAGGCGTCGTGCCGCGTACTTGCCTGTCTACGCGGCCAGTCAAGCCCAGAACTCCGCAAGGAGCATCTCGACCCGGCCCACCGATAAATCCCAGTAGCCAGTACGCTAGAGGGCCTAATCAACAATCCCAAGGGCCAGGACAGCGCCCGTCAACACCGCAGGGTCGGCCCATGACGCCTCAGGGAATGGCTCAGGGTCGTCCTCGGATGGGTCCAGGCGGCCTTGGCGGTCCAGGGCCACGGCCCATGAGCCCTTCCGGGCGACCGCAGAGCCCGGGCCCTCGCTACAATGGTCACGCTGGGATGGCTGGTGGCCGCCCACAGAGCCCTGTCGGTGTGAACCGACCGGTGGAGGGCATCGCGGGACCAGGGCCTCTCAATCCTCTCGCATCATCACCTCCCCGCGGCCCTGCAACTGGGCCGGTCAGAAAGCCAGTCCCCGGACAGGCTTACTGAGAAGGGAGAAGGAG
>JAPFUF010001001.1:0-12057 GCA_030780645.1 Aschersonia sp. MBC 508
GGGCGGCAGCCGCGGCGGCAGCACCAGCAGCAGTAGCAGCAGCGAGGCGACGACTACGGCGGAAGGAGCTGCAGGACGACATGAAGAAGGAAAGAGCTTCCGCTACTTGCTCCCTGGCCAGGTTGTCTTGGTGGTTGGATCGCTCAGACAGCATGGAGGAGAACGGCAGCTTGGGTGGTGGGTGCGTGGGTGCGAACGAGGGCGCGTGGAACAACGGACCGATCCGAAAAGGGAAAACGCCCTGATTCCTTCCTTGAAATGGAAGGGACTGGTGATGGCAGCGACGAGGCAGCGGGCTCGCGACGTTGGACGAGTCAGTCACTCAGTCAGTCAAGGGGAGAAAGGACAAAACGAGGAGCAGGGCAGAAGGCAACCGGAGGCAAGCAAAGCAGTCACAGTTGGTCCGAGGACGAGTTTTGCTTGCAGGTCGGCAGGCAATTGGGCAGCCCAGTTGTAAGCTAGCGCAACCTATCGAGCATGGATGTCTCCGCGTTTGTGGTGGTGGTCTGGTGGCAGCTCCGAGGACTTGCTCTCCTGCCGTTTCGTTTCGCTGCGTTTCGTCTGGTCTGGCCTGGTCTGATCTGATCTGATCCGGCCCCCTGTCGTGTGGCGGCGGCGGCAGCGGCAACGGCAGCAGCAGCAGCGTGAACCCAGCCCCAGTCGAGCCTGGCCAGCTTTGTATAGCGTTGATCAGGTACCTACCAGTTTGGGTACAACGGGGGTTTCCCATGTTTTGTAAGGGGAGGGGGGGCCTACTGGACTGGGCTGGGTCAGACGGGAGGATCGACCGACGGCTCTGACCGGCCGTCGCCGCCGCCGCCACCACCACCACCACCACCACCAGAACCACCACCTCCACGAGCGGCGGCGACGGCGACGGGAGGGCGGCCGTCAGGCGGCTTCGTCCCCACGGCGGGAAATTGATTCGATCTGGCTGGCCCTCCACAAACACATGGTATTGTCTGTTCTGTTGCCACCAGAGCCTGACGCCGTCGGCTGGTCCAGCCCAACCATACTCAGCCAGGCCGCACAGCCATACGCGTGGCAAGTCCAGACTGGTTGGCTGCTGCATCGTCCCATGCAGGTGCAAAGACCGCTGCGATGCCCGACGAAGTTGGCGTGTGCGGGACCGGAGGCCTCGCGAAACAGACGCGGCCACGAAGCCTCGCGATCGTCATCAAGATCCGTGCTGCGCGTCATTTGCAATTTCTGCTCTCCACCGCGCCAGGGAGCTTGCCTGCTCATGAGGTTGGGCGCCGTGCATCAAGACAACGGCCGACGTCGAACCCGCATCACCCATCTCCATCCCAAGAGGGCATAGCGCGGACCCTTTTCCACTGTGCATCCGGCTGGGACCCCCCACGTTCCTTCATCCAACCTGCAGCCAAAACGGCCAACATCATCACGATGCAACGGACACCTTGGCTTATCGACGCTGAGCCTATGATGGAATGAATGCGCCGAATACCTTTCTCCACCGCGGCCCGAAGCCGATTTCCGTCTCAGAATTTCGAGATGCTGTTCAGTCAATATGCAAACCACGTTTCCCCGCAGTGCGCCATGCGCGCCCGCGGCGGGTTGGTAAGTCTCTCGATATGCCAATGCTTCGCGAACCTTGTGACCCCGTCACTGACATCAAATAAAAATAGCACTCGCCGTCAGCGGCGGCGTCGACTCCATGGCCATGGCATATCTCTTTTCAAACCTGCTCAAAACGCATCGCAGCGTTCAGATAGCAGACAACCCGGCTCAAAGCGCCATCGCCATCGTCGTTGATCACAGGTTGCGAGATTTCAGCTCACAGGAAGCCTCACTCGTGGCGCATGAACTCAAGCGAATGGGCCTTCGGACTCTTGTCAAGTCTCTTAACTGGAAAGACTACCTCCGCAGCGGGGAGGATCCTGGAAGCTTGCCCAACGTCGAAAGCATTTCTCGGATTCTGCGCTACCGCATACTTGGAAAGACGTGCCAATTCCTGAGCTCCAGCAGTCTATTTTTCGCTCATCACTGCGATGATCAGTACGAAACTATACTCATGCGATTCATGAACGGGCACACATACCGCGGCTTTCAGGGCATAAGAGAAGCCAATGATATTCCTGAATGCTACGATCTGCACGGAGTATACAAAAGTGGTCTGTTGGATGACCAGACACAGAAGCAACCCTATTTGAGTTTCAAGCCTCCCAGGCGCGAGATGCGGCGGTTGCGCTGGACAATGAAGGACGACTCAGAGCTTGATGCTTGGGAGGAGCTCAGATCGTACCTGGATGTCAACGATATGCCTGATTACTTTCCGAGTCACACAAGTCGAGGCGTGGACGTCCAAGCACCGTATCTGACTCCGCTTGATTGCGAGGATGGAGGTGTCACAGTCTATCGCCCGTTGCTGCAATTCAACAAAGACAGGCTCATCGCCACTTGCGAGGCCAACAAGATTCAATGGTTCGAGGACCACACCAACGACGACCCCAGCTTCACCCAGAGGAATGCTATCCGCCAGATGGTCCGCAATCAATTGCCGCCAAATCTTCGGAAAGAAGCTGTCCTTGAAATGTCAAGGGATGCAAAACGACGTATAGCATTGGAAGAAAACGAGGCGCGGCGGTGGCTGATCCGGGGGTCTGTGATTCGAGACTTTGATCCGAATGCCGGTACGCTTCTCCTCAGGCTACCGGCTCCGGACTCGCGCCAAGCTCAACAGCGGCGCCGCCCCTTTGCCAAAACAAGAAGGAAAGCTCGCAAGTCGCACGATAGAATCATAGCAGCCATTGCCATGCGCAAGCTGATTGAATTCGTAACACCAGAGATCCATCCTCCGCCAGTGTCAGGTCTGGAAACTGTCATCGACAAACTCTTCCCGCAGCTCGCAAATGAAGCGGCTACGGCCGAGCCCAAGGCATTTACTTTTGCAGGCGTGCTTTTTGAACCTCTCATTGATCTTCAAATCCCGAAATGGTTTTTGTCACGCGCCCCGTACGCATCGACGAAGCCTCTCCCTATATGCAACCTTGCTGGACCCATGGACCATCGCTTTTCTCCTTCGGTGAACTGTCTCGGAGACCACCAACCTAGTCGACGCAACCACTGGCGGAGCTGGAAGACTGCGAGGCTGTGGGACGGCAGATTTTGGATCCGCGTCAGTGCTTGCGTGTCAGCCAGATTTCTACTCATGCCTCTCCTGCCGCAATACATGAAGCCGTTTCGAAAAGCCTTGCCTCCGCGACAGCGCGCTCAGCTTGAGCGTGTCCTTAGATATTATGCCCCTGGCAAGGTGCGATACTCGTTGCCTGCGTTGTACAGCGTGGAAGCTGCAAGTGCGGGCGGCAAGAACCCAATTTTGACATTGCTCGCTCTACCTAGCCTGGGTGTTCATGTGCCAGGGTTAGAGCGATGGCTGAGATATGAAGCGCGTTACAGATGGGTCGATATTCCACTATTGAGTCTAAGGAATCGAGGTGGGCCAGGGGCTTTGATCCGAAAGGTGGCAAGAAGCAGTCCAGGCAGAGGTGGGAGTCAACGTCCGATCAGATCTTCCGCTTGAGCAGATGGCACCTCCGGGGACGGGTGTAGTGTGCTTGACCGCCTCATATGCGGACTACAAAACCCAAGTGCGCCACAAAGTTGAGAGCAGGGCGGTGACTGAAATATCGTACTTGAGGTGCATCAGAGAAGGGCCTGCACTCAACTTGGATATTTTTACTCCAAGAGGCGCAAGCTATAGACTTGAAAGACGCATGAACGTATGATAACGCCAAGGCGCACCGGCGACGGATCATGAGCGAAATGTCTGATAAGTTTACAGGCTTTTTGACGTTTATGTAGGCTTAGCTCCACCTGTGCTGACACAAGAGAAAAGAATAATCCCACTCCATGTAAACCAGCGGGTTCTGACTGGCGGTCGAGTCATCGCCCAATCAAGCTAGGCCATGGCCATCCGGAAAGCCAGTGCTAGATTTTTTATTTATTTATTTATTTATTTATTTATTTAATTATTTAATTATTTTTCTCTGGCTCCCCGAATCTATCCCTACGTGTCGACATGGGGCCCAGGATGCAGCTTTGCTCGATACGCACGGCTCGAGCCATGCAAGGTTTTCGTTTTTGCACACAATAGAAGTGGCAAGGGCTGGGCTTGGATAGTGAGGCGACTCGCGTGGGACGGGAGGGCAGTGCAGGGCAGGGCTGCTTGCTACCCGAGATGTGATGTCCAGTCAGCGCCTCATAAACGTGGCTTTGCCCACAGAACTTCTTTTTCCCCCTCCAAAGTGAAGCGAAGATTGTGGCCCGCCTTTTGTTGACGAAATGAATTTCTTTCTGAGATGCACAGGAAAGTTATGACGAAATAACATGGGGCCAAATTGGGACAAGACCCAAAAAAAGGCTTGGTGCCCATCTCTTATACGGCAGACGTTCTTTCCCTTGCGGCATATGTACCGCTCTGCTCCTGCCCTGCATGGCCGTGGATTTTCTTCATTGCCATGACCGCTCTGTCCAGCCACACCTGAGTCAAAATACTCAGAACAGAGGAGAATTTGTTCCAACAAGACGAAAGACATTGCAGACCGGGCAAAAGGCTCGGGGTACAGGGTCCTCCAACAACCTTGCGGCGCCCTTGAGCACTTACACGAAGCTTGACTGAAATATTACCTCTTCGGATCCGTCCGCGAAACGATCTTGAACGTCAAGGAACAAAGCAAGCGTTGCAGAATGAAAGAGGCACCGAGCATCGCGAAATAACGGACCTTTCTTCAGGTCGACTCCCTTCCGTCATGCCGCCACGATGCACTCATAAGCGAATGAAATACCGCCAGAGCAAGCCTCCCGTTGCCCACTACCCAAAGGAAAGACACACAATCGACCCAAAAACAACTGCTGCTTTCCATTTTTAGCTGCCTCGGTTCGACTTGTGCGACCCTTCATCGATCACAGCATTCCATCCCTCGGCCATTTTTAGACAGAAGGTTCCCGAAAAGGTTGGACCCTGTTCGGCCCTCGGCACGCCATGCCGTGATCCAAGACGCCCTGCCCTGCCCGTTGTGGAGGACTCCGCATTCCGGTACTCCCTTCGGCGTCGTTCACGGGCCGCGGGGCCCCTGTGTTGCAAATCCATCTGCTTACCGCAATCGCGATCCGGACGCAGATTGGGGCATGAGCTAAGCCGCCGCAGCACAAACGTGTACTTTTGAAATGCCATCTGCGTGAGGCTCTGACAGGAGTGGTGTATGTCAAACAAGGTCAAAGTTCTCCCGCCTTGCTTCGAACAGTGCGGTGCGACACTCCGGACGTGACACTGCACGCAGTTGATCAACAATATGTCGTCTAGTTATACCTGACCTGTCGCCTGCGTCGCCCATGTGTCTCCACGCAAATCTCATACGCCGGGGCCCGAGACGGCGTGCCCCCATAACGATCGTGTGGCATGTGATTGCGAGGAAATTCGCCTCGCTGGCACGCTCGCTGAAATACTTCTTCTTCGATGAGACCATTCTGGTGCAAGTGGTCGAGGAAGAAGAAGTCGGGACGGATACCTGACGCTGCCTCGCTTCTGACATAATGCTCGTGGATATGAAGCATGCGCTGCCGATATAGCTCTTCTTTATCCTGGGTTCGTTTCGAGGGCGACCGAAACTCCACCTCATCACAAAACCAACATTGGCTGAGAAGGGGAAAGCATCTTCCCAGGTGCCGTTTCACCATATGATCGATCCACAAACCCACGTCTTCCAGGCGGAAAGACTCAGGACAGGCAGTAAAGTCTTGGAACTCACACGGGAGCATCGTTGAAATGTGGCCGTCCGCTGCAGGGAATTGGCTATATTCAGCTCTGGCGCCGCCAATGAACGGTGGATCAAACGAGCCGACGAAGCAGTCGTGAGTCGGTTGTTCGTCAAATGTTGCACTGTGAGCTGTCGCACTGCTCCCGAACGTCACGCAGCTGTGCTCTGACGCCGCATAATTTGGATTGACTCTCTCGTCCACGTACACGACAGGAGCATACCACGAGCCGCCTGGCTGGCTTTGACGGACCGGGATATGACCAGATCTCAAGGCATGTACTCGTGCAATACACAAGCGGATGTCTTCTTCCAGGCTGCTCATGGCATCCGATAAACAACGGAGTATGGTAAAGGCAATCTGCGGTGCTTGAGTTATTCGATGTCTGCCGGTGACGCCAGCCTTGCATGAGCATCGAAAACAACAGAGTCCAGCGAGTCTTGTCCGATCTTCACTTTATACCTGATCAACCCGGGAGCTGATCTGGCAGTGAGTTGGCGAAGTGAATGGAGAAGGGTCGGGAGCGCGGCGAGCCGTCTCGATGTTGTTTACTCTGCATCCAGCTCCACAGATCCGTAGCTGCATGGGCAGGCTTGTCCACTTTGGGTGTGCACAAAGATGACGACTGAAGGGTAAATCTTCATAAAAACCGACTTATCGTTTCTCTCAAACCCCAAGGATCGAGAAATTCCGCAGCCAGGAAGACGATGGGTCGAGAAAGGAGTCTCGGCTTTCACTCGTGCAACATGAAGATGCAAGAGAGATCAACGGCAAGCAGTGTCCCAACCATCGGGATGACTGGCCACGGTGGGGGGTGGCTTCAATAGCTTCACCAAGCGCAACCTGTACATCTGTCGACGAATTTCAGAGCCCAATGGCCGAGCTTCGGACAATATGCCAAGCATTCAATTGGGAATACGAGCCCCATGCTTTCTGATTTCTCTCGAAACTCGTCCTGGGTCCAGCGAGTGCAGAAAGCTTCGCCGGTGACTTTCTAAACTAATTGGTGTAGATGAAGCAAGGTTCAATTCCTTGTCATCAAAATAGGAAGGTGCCAAACACTACGTTTCTGGGGGCAATGCTCTTTGATTCAGGCGTCATAGTTGTGCAAACTCGCACGACGGATATCAACTGCCCCTGTACACCATTTGGACGGTTGGGTCGTGCCATGGTGATACAGACCGGGGAATTTGGCGGCAAGCGACATGTCCTCGTCGAATCCAAATGAAGACTCTCACCGATTCTGGCCTCGTGGGCTACCCGGTGTTGGCTTTTCGTGAGATCGGCTGCAAGGACTCGCTGCATGAGCTGGACTCGCAGGCCCGGCAGATGAAGGAGAAGGGCTGCTAGTCGACGACGTGGAAGAAGCTGGTCTTCCGGGGACGAAGCGCCAACGCTCTTTCAATGGTATCAATCATCATCGGGACGACATTATCAAAGCACTCTGTAAAGATTGTCATCTAAACATGTGTGGCCCTCCACATAGTTGGCCGTTGCGGGCTCAAAGCACGTTAGAAGCCCGCAAACACAAATTCCGGGGATGCTACAATCAGACCCCAAGGTCTTATTGGGGCCTGCTCATCCCATTGATGGTGTGGTCAGCTTCGGGGCACGGCCGAACCCCCAAAAAGTTGAGGCTGAAAATGATGGCACGTCGTCTCTTAGGCGCCTTCCCTGTACCGACTGCTGTGGGTCACAGCCGCCCGCGGGCAGAGAGAATGACGTTGATGTGCCAAGATTGGACCAGCATGGAGATGATGGCTGACTATGCTTCATAGATGGACGCAGGAATAAGGCAGCGGCCTCGGTAGCCCAGGCAATTTGAAGCCTTTAGAAGGCGTTGTGAAGCATTATGCGGGAGCAGATTATCCCTCTGCTGCTGGGCACCTGCCAGAAACTGCGATGTCCTGGTCGGTACGCTTCATTCGGGATCGCTGTGGCACGATACGATGAATTCCAAAATCTTGCTTGGACCAAAGATCGAGAGACAACGCCTCCCCAAACTTGCTCAAAATGGGCCACGGGTGGGCATTCACTACGTGATACAAATGCGCAAGCACGGGATAGAGCTGACACACGGCGTTAGCCGCAGCTGAGTGAAGGTACGTGCGCATCAGCGGCCCAAAACTTCGCTAGATTTCTTTGACGCCAAACATGATACGAGCTTACCACACCATCCGGAAAGCTGCCATCGATGCGAAGCGTCGTCATGAGCGAATAGAATAGCAGCTCATGAAGTGATCCGGCCGAGCTGTACGACATCTTCGGCGGCTATTCATGCGGGTGCAACAGTCAGCCAATACGCATCGGTGACAAATCCCGTCAACCCGGTGCCAATGCATGTATTCAGCTGGCTCCGGCGGGCAATTGTTTGGTGGTAGCAGGCCAGTACAGGTCGGCAGGCGCAGATTTGCCCCCTGCCTCTGGTATCAATCTTTCCGTCGCCTTTTACGTGTAACCCTGGCCGGCCTGTGGCACCCAAGAATTGGGGACCCAGCATATCAAGGAGGCCAGACGTGCGGTTCGCCATGCGGTTCGCCATGCGGTTCGCCATGCGGTGGATTGTGACACTGATGACGGGCGGACAAGGATCATTGGCATTGAATCAGTCTCGCCGTGAAGGCAGATTCCGGGTCAACGATCTGGACTTTGGACGATTATTTGTGCTCTCGCATCCAAGCAGAACTGGTACCGCGCGTTTCGAGAAAGCCCTAAGGCTCCTCATAGTCCCTTTTCGTGGCTTATATCTACTTGTTTGTTGATTCTCTTTACTACACCTTTTCGCGCCCTATTTGAGGTGGCATGGACCGAGATTTCCATGGAACGAGATTTCAACCAACCTCGGGGGTCACGCGGAATGGCCACCCTGCTGCGTCTTGACAGTCAAGCTGACGTTTCATCTTTTGATTTTGCGCCAACAGCATGGCCGCACCAACTACGTTGCATATGTCCACCGTCAGGGCCCATGTTCGTTTACAACATGATTGTGCCGCAGCGGTCACAGCATGTGACAAGCTCCGAGATCGCTGCGCTGTTCCGGCAACGTTCCCCAGGAAACCCCCAACGAATCCTCCGTCCGATACTCTCCATGGAATACTTTTTGCAGCACCTTGCGTGTGGTGATTGGCTCGCTGTCCCTCTGGCCCTGCGCAAGCATAACGCGCCCATCGGGGCTCCGATCAAGGCCCATGGATGCCACTTGGCTGGGCTCGTGGGGCGAAGAGGGATATGAACAGTCGGGTCAGCTCAGTTGGAAGCATGCATGCACGGGGCAAAGCAACGTGGCAAGCTGGCATGGATCCGGAAGCATCGTGGGCCATCGACTGCTGACTGCTGCATGTTCTGTCGGTTGCACACCGTTTGTTCTTGTTGTCATGATCGCATCCTTGACAGGCCAGCACACCAGCTCGCCAGCCAGCCTGCCAGCCAGCTCGCCAGCCGACCAGCCAGCAATCGTTTCTTGCCGAGGATGGGTGGTGGCGGCGAGCATGGATGCCGTCGAACAACAGCTCTTTGCCCGGCCAGCTGGTTCCCTGTTCTTCTCCCCTCCCCCTGTTTTCGGTCCCGTGGGATTCGGGAGGAATTGAATCTGATTCACACACCAATCGCTCATCCATTTCAAGCCATGTCAGCAGCAGCAGTATTTTGCTTCTTCTGGGAGTCGGATGCATGGTGTTGAGTGAATACCCGGCCGTGCCACACCATTGGGTCCCCCCCATGTGATGAGCCGGAAGGCAGCTTTCTCTCTGGCACAGCGTGACATTGGCTTTGCAAGCCTTGCTTGCTTGCCCTTGTCATGATCTGGTGTCTCGGGTGGGTGTATGCGTAGATGCAAGATCTGCACCCGTGCTTTCCTCTCTCGCTCTCTCTCTCTCTTTCAGTCCTCGGGTCTGCACAGCACGCGCGCCTTGGCAATCACGTTCCGAAATTGCAACTGTCCGCCATTCTCATCCCCGTACTTGATCAGGCCGGGAAACACGACGCACCACACATCCGTCTCCCTGGCGGCCAAGGCATCTTCGTCTTCCCCGCCCACGTCCTCCATCGTGTCTCTGTCGAAGAGCACTTGCTGGTGGGGTAAAATATGGGGCATGTGCACCCTCAAGACGGCCTTTTGGGCGGCGAGCAGTCGGGACAGGTCGATGGTGTTGATGACGAGGGTGCGGAGGGCGGACGTGTCGCCGCCGCCGCCGCCACCACTGCTGGTGCTGCCAATCCGGTTCGCAGTCACCGGGGACGGTGATGACGTGGTGATGGCGTCGAGGAGATGCCGGATGCGGGAGACGATGGTCTCGACATGCGAGTGCATTTCGTCGTCGCCGAGAGAGTGCGAGGGGTGGTGGTGGGTAGTGGTGGTGGTGCGGCGGAGAAGGGCGAGGGTGAATGCTCGCCATTGATTGACGGCCTCGGGCGATGCTGCGTTCAAGCCAGTCAGCACATTTCCATACGTGTCTTTTCTTTTTACCGCAGCCCCATCCCCATTCCTGTTGTGTTTCTCCAGTGTGACCTCGTCGCACGGTGAAGGGGGGAGATGAAGATAGAGATAGGGGGGCGCGTACACAGTGTTCCGAGCAGCGCCTCCATATCCCGAAACTGCTGCGTCTGCTCGTCCGTCAGGCCGGGGAAGTAGGCACCAAAGACCAACTCGACGAGCATCTTGGACACGAGCGCCTGCAGGAGATGGATCTTGGCCACGGCCGCCGCCGAGGAAAGCTGCTCATACATGGGAACCAGCTCGCGGAGACGGTGCAAAACGTCGTGGTCCAGATGCTTGCAGTCGACTGTTTTGTTATGTTTCCTCGTCAGCCAACGATCATCTCTGTCTCTCTGTCTGTTTCTAACACAAACTCTCTCTCTTTCTCTCCATCTCTCTCTTTCTCTTTTTCTCACCCTCTCTCTAATCCTCTCTCTCCCTCTCCCTCTCTCCCTCTCTTCCTCTCTTCCTCTCTTCCTCTCTCTGTTTCTCTTCTTCTCCTCTCCGTTTCTCTCTCTTCCTCTTCATCGTCCCACTTCATTGTGCCCATGCCAATCTTCTTACATGGGAGGAGAAAAGGGGGTGGGGGAGACAGAAGGGGAGAGAAAATAATCAAATACCGCGAGAGCGGACACACGCACCTGATTTGACTCTGCGAAAGTTGGAAATGACCCAATTCTGCAAGCCGTTGCCGAGCCTGGCCATTTCCCTCGCAAACACGTCGTCGCTCGTCTGTCCCTCGGCGCGCGTGCTCGTGCTCACAAACGTCTTGAGATCGCGGACCTGGCTGCGCAGCGCGCGCGCCTCGTCTTCGGCCTGCGCGAGCTGCGCCCTGAGCGCGTCCCGCTGGTCCGTCTCCGCCCGCAGCACGCGCAGTTCCGTGTCGGTGCGGAGGAATTGCTGATTGAGGGCGCTGTGCTTGTTCTCCCAAAAGGTGGCCGTCTCGCTCTCGTTTTGGCTGAGCTTGTCGAGCTGCCGCATGAACTCGGCCTCCATGGTGGCCAGCTCGGATTCGAGGTGGGCGATGCGCTCGTCCTTGTGGCGGAGGAGGAGACATGTTTCTTGCTCGTTTTGATGTTGGTTGTGGTGGTTGTGGTGGTGGTGGTGTTGGGTGCTGTTGCTATTGCTGCTGCTGCTGCTCCTGTCGTGGTTGTTGGTGCCGCCATGGTTGTGATGATGGTTGTGGACGTGGCTGTTGTGATTGCTGCTTGACGACTTTGAAGAGGGCTCTGACTCTTCGGGGGCGGCGGCAGCTGTGCTGGATATGGCTGCTCGGGGGGGCATCGTGGGCAGTTGAGAGCCGCTGTTCGTGATGGCGTTGGCGTTGGAGCTGGAGCTCCGGGATGGGCTGGCGAGGCGGCTTGGCCGGCTGGATCCGCGCCGCCTCTCTGCTGCTGATGATGATGATGCATGCATTGCTGCTGCTGCCGGTGCTGCCGGTGCTGCTCTTCTATGAATGCGTGCCATGGTTGTTCGTGCGCATTGTGCTGTTTGTGGCCGGCTGCCGCTGGCAATGTCGCTGCCAACCGAGCTCGTCTCTGTATCTCGCACGGAGCCTCAGAGGAGAGGGAAAAAAGTAAGAGGTGCTTGCTGCCTGCACCACACCCCACCCATCAGTGGGCAGTGTTCTCATTGGGTCACTGGGGGGGGGGGGGGGGGAGCTTTGCGGCGCCGTGTGGGGAACAGAGCCACGGAAACAGGGCCGTCACTTTCATTTCGTGCAAGGAATGTATTATCTATTTCCTCAGGTCAAAGACCCAAAGACGGGAAGGAAAGGCAAGGGAGTACTGTGTAAGAAAATTAGA
>JAPFUF010001002.1:0-12732 GCA_030780645.1 Aschersonia sp. MBC 508
GTTCTCGCCCGTTGACAGGCTTGTTGCGCACTGATGGCGGGCACCCTTCACGTGCCTGACTATGGCCCTTGACGTCAGACGATGCACCCCCATGTTTCCCTGTAGATACTTTCCTGTCAATGCTCCATCCATCATTGTGACTGGTCAAGGCAAGACAGACACACAAATCCTCAGCTGTGGCACACGACGAGCAAACAACTTCATTTTCTACAGAGCATCACTTCCAAAACATGCGAGTCAGGGAATCCCATTTCTGCCGTGGACAATTAACTCGGCAAACCACAAACGACTGTTTCGTCAAGTTACAAGCAGACAAGCCTGCAGCCCCGGGCCGCAATGAACCAAGACTTGCGGTCGCAGAGTAGCGTCTTCCCCCCATCATCAAACAATGGCAATCTGCAACAACTATTGTAGGCCAAAGACAGGACTCATACCTCGTGCCGTCAAAACTAGCTACTATACAATTGTTTTTCGCTCACGCTCTCTTGCTTCGTGCCAATACTGTACATTTTGCTCACTCTCGCACGTGACCTTGTTCGAATGCTGCACATGGTGACCGCACTCGCTCTCTGGCTTTGGCCTAACGACCAAGCCAGTCAGACTCTGAATCTGGCGCTTCCCCGTCCCTCGATTGCTCGCTCCTTGCCAAAAGACTGTGCCCGTAACAGGCCGTTTGGTGGCCCGGTCGAGTCCCCGGGCCAAAGTCGTTGACCTTTGGGTAGTTGAAAAAGTCGAAAACATCAATGTTGTCGAGCTCGTCTATGGAAACTGCCCGTGAACATGCCTCGTCCAGTCCCGATCTGCGGGTCGTCGAAGCTGTATAAACCAACTCACAAGCACTCCTGTACAATGCACGCGTCAGCAAATCGAGTTGATCCTGCATTATGAACACTTTACTGACTGTCTCATTGACCCAAAACTCTCTTCTCCGTGACGGTTTCTCTGTACGACCCTGGCTAGAATTCGGGCATAGCTGTTGGCAACGTCCCAATACTGGCCCACATGGCTGAGGATATCGATGAAAAAGTCAATGTTTGAGTCGACTTCGCAGCCAGTGGCCGCCGCATGAACAATCAGTAGTCTTGCTGCTATCCACAGGGAAAATGCGAATGGCGGCCCGACGAGGTCCAGGCCGTTCGCCTCGTACACGTCTTGAGTGATGTCTCGCAGGCTCTGAACCGCGGACAAGCATCTTTGCATAGCGTAATGGGACGGCATGAATGCATCTGACCGGATCGCGGGGTATGCCGCGCATGAATGCAGACGAACGACTGCCGTGACGTATGCGCTGTGCAGCATAAACCAGTTGGCCACGCGACTGGCAGGATCCGAGTGGCAGAGAGCCGAGATCCTGCCGTACTCGCTCGGCAAGCTCTGGAGCCAATTGTCGAGCGCTGCATCGAGTGAGCGATATGTGTTCCGCCAAGTTGTCATCTCTTCTGATCGCGTTATATCGACTGGCGCCTTGAGAAATTCGTGTACCCTGCTGAGAATCCTGAGAATCTCGCAGTGATATGAGAAGCTGCCCAAGTTCTCCGGCCTGTTCACGGTGTATCCAGCAGCCCCGCGTTGATCGGTCGGGGAATCCACTGTTTGGGTTTCGACGGGAATATTCCTGGAAAACAGATCGTACGAACAGGGCAGAACCCGCTTCATCCTTGAATCCTCGAGCATGAAATCAAGTGTAGTCGTGGCAATGGTGGCGTATCGGTCGAGAAGGTACACCATCCAGCAGAGTCTCCTGCGACCCTCGTCTTCTATCCAGGAGTCTGGGCGTGGCACTGAAACTCGTCGTACCGAACCGGTACTCGGTACCCAGCTGGCATCGGGACAAAGATAGAGGCTGCTCTCGTCACCAAGATTGAGCTGGCGAACATTCTGTGTAAGGATGGAGAGAATGTTCCAGCCCCGAGGCCCGTTTGAGGTGCCCAGCTCGTCGAGGGCGAGAATGACGAGCGCTCGTTGGGCCGCGATGCTCACATGCTCCATTGCGTATATCATGACCGTATGTCTCGACACGGCGTGATAGTGTGATCTCATCTCTGGTGACAGCCGAGAATCCTTGAGGAAACGAAGTGTTGTCGCCACTATGGCGTGCAAAAGCACTCGATCGACCTCGCTCAGAGAAGTCGAACCGAAGAAGGCGGTGAAGGTTGTTTTGCGGTCAAGAATGGGACACCACGTGTTACAGTGCTTGAAATACAGGTCGACGAGAGTGTAAATCATATCCTGGGGAGGCAGGTTGTTTGCTCCAGAGAGCGAGGTAGATCTTGTGCGCGCGTCATCCGCACGGGATGGTGGCGTATAAGCCTCTACGCCGGTAGAATGCGCAGTTCGGACAGGCGCGGAAGTGATTGAAGGCGTGGGCTGGTGTATGATTCCTAAGCCATCGCCCCGATGTCGTGACGGGCTGGAGACGGCGACATCTCTCGACTGCGAGCTCGAAGACCCTCTCAATAAGGCAGGAGGACCAGGCAAGGAGAACTCTTTGCCGAAGCTGTTGTGTCGAGCAGAGGTGTGATTGCTGACGGCAGGTGATAGAACATGCGGGTTAGGACCATGATCGTTGGCAATGTGGTCCTCAACCCTCCGCCACAGAGTTTGCAAAAGGGCGTCAACCCTGTTGACTTTGGCCTCCAGCTCAATGGTGAAAGCGATGCGGCTCCCAGGCTTCTGTCTTTCCAGATAGACGCATGCCCGGTTGTGGCGGGCACACCACGAGCATGCGGGCTCTCCTCTATCGCATTTGACTTTTCGGGCCTTGCACAGTTCGCAGCTGGTTGGCGGCTCGAGGTCAGCAGACGGGCCCATGAACGACTCACAACAAAAACAGAGATGCAGGGTCCAAACGTACGATGTCTTTTGGTAACGCTTCCGCTTCCGTTTCCTCCCTACGCCTCCGGACCCATCTTGATTTCTCATCTCCTCACCACTCGACCCATCCTCTTCGTGACTGAAGGCCGAGTTGGAATCATCCTCGGCCACGGACGCCGGAGCTGTATTGCTGGTATCGGCCATAATGACCCCATGGCATGGAAAGTTCAGACTCCACGGCTGACTAGGTGTGAAAGGTGTAAGAAGTGACGACGGTCAGAACTTTTGCCCGAACTCCCCGAGCATAGATAGTCCTTCACGATCGCCTGGTCTGCTATGGAAGATAACCGCCCGGGCTTAGCAATTGCCCAGCATGCAACGTCCTACAAGAAGAGGTCCGGGGTAGAGCCTCGTCGAATCAGAACCTGGAGACAGGGTTTGTCCTTCGATGGAGGGGGGCAATGTGCAACGGCTGGGCTGAAGATCCGGCTGTTCGCTCTGTGCGTAGTTCTCCCAAGTTGCAATTATTGGTAGGGGGGACGGAGTGTAACGATGCAGATAATACGGCCGAAACCACCATCATCCCTGTGCATGTGCCACACGATCCAGTTTTCTTCCTGCTCGGTGTTCCTCGGCCGACTCTGGCGCGGTGAAGCTGGGTTCCCACCGTCAAAAGCCACCCAAACGCTCGTCGAAAAATAAGCAAGGCCGCAACCACGGGCAAGACAAGCGGCGGACGTGCTTCCTGTCGTGCTCTAGCCCGCTTACGCACTGGAAACAGAGTGGTGAAAAATGGCCTGACATTGGAGGGAGGGTGGCGTTGGCCTGCGTCATGTCAATACTGGCCAGGCTCGAACCCCACAGCACAAAACGTCGCCCGAAAGGGACTAACCCCGGACCAGCCAATACACACTTCCAATCTATAACTCACGTCGGGACGGTGCATGCACCCTACTACTCTGGGCCGCATGGCCGCCTTGGGGCTGGAGCCAAGAAGAGCCTCCAATATCGGCGCAGCGTGCATATACCCCTTTCGAGTACGCCCGAGGTAGGCTCCCATCATGGTCCAGACATCGGACCACGCTATGTGTCGTTACATCCGCGCTGCTGTAAAGTGCTTGACACGCTCAAACGCATTACTACTTCAGTCACGAATTGATTATTTGGACCGCACGGTTCCTGGAAACCCCTTCTAGTTGCTTTCGATGGCGGACACTGAACATTGGGGGCGACAGCAGTTTGCCGCCCAGCCGCCACGCCCATCCTTGCAAGCATCCTGCGCCGAGATTGGGAAGCTGCCCTCGAGGTAATTGATATCCGTGTTCATCCAGATGAACGCCTTCTACTATATTACATCACAGCGTAAATGCTTTACACCGTTTTTGCGTAATTTGGCCGCAATGTGAAATATCCTACGGGAGCTCGATAGCTAAAGAAGCAGTTCAGCAGCCTACATGGCCTCTATCCTCACCCACGTTGCGACATGGACCGAAAATTCTCGCCCAACCTCATCTCGGCAATCGCTGCGGCTCAGGTCGACCAGCCCTTGCTCATCTGGACTGCCTTCTCCCACCGCTCAAATTGCTTGTTGGCATCAGCGGCCGAGACTTGAGGCTTAAACACTGTGCGGCCCTCTGTGTTGACGTCTTTGAGATCCTCGAAGGAATCCCAGACTCCGGCAGCAAATCCAGCAGCGATTGCAGCTCCCAGCGCCGTCGTTTCGCGCATTGCAGGTCGATTGACGGGAATACCAATTATGTCGGATTGCGTCTGGCCAGGTCAAACGACTGTCAGCAGCTGCGTCCATGAGGGCTGAACTAGGAGATGACCAAGGGACAGAAAAGTGAGGGGCAGGAAAGGCAGAATCTGGGGATGTTCAAGTCGCACTCACCTGCATGATGAGATCGGCGTTGCACATGCCTCCGTCCACGGCAAGCTCAGCAAGCTGCTTCCCACTGTCTTTTGCCATGGCATCGAGGATAGCCTTGGTTTGGAAGCATGTGGCTTCGAGGGTGGCACGGGCAATGTGACCTCGCTGAGTATAAGCTGTGATTCCAAAAATGGTCCCGCGGGCGTCATCGATCCAATAAGGGGCGAAGAGGCCGCTGAAGGCTGTCACGAAGGTACAGCCGCCGTTGTCCTTGACAGTCTCAGCCAGAGCACTGAGTTTAGATGATGACTCGATGAAGCCGAAGTTGTCCACGAGGAACTTGACACTAGAGCCCGCGACAGCGATGCTGCCTTCCAGGGCATACATGGTCTTGCCCTCGCCGAAATCAAAAGCGACGGTCGAAAGCAGGCCATGGGTGGAAATGACGGGCTTTTCGCCAACGTTGTATAGGAGGAAGCAACCAGTGCCATATGTGTTCTTTGCCAAACCAGGTTTGAAGCCCTTCTGACCTACCAGAGCGGCAGATTGATCACCAAGACAACCCATGATCTTGGTTCCCTTGAGCAGGGTACTGGCCAGTGAGCCGTAGGCCTCTGGATCCGCAGAACGAACAATCTTCGGCAGAATGACTTTCTTACGATCAAGTCGGAACCAATCTATCAGCTCGTCATCATAATCCAGAGTGTGTATGTTCATGAACATGGTCCGTGAGGCATTCGTTGGATCCGAGACATGAATGTTGCGCGCCGTGCCGCCGTTTAATTTGAAAGCCAGCCACGAGTCAATGGTGCCGAAAGCGAGGTTGCCCTTCTCATAGACGTCTTTGACCTCGGCAACGTTTTCAAGGAGCCACAGGAGCCGGCCGACAGACGCGTAGGTAGACAAGGGAAGGCCGCAACGCTGAGTCAGCTCTTTGGCTCCAAGGCGATGCTTGAGGCGGCGTATGATGTCCACATTCCGAGTGTCGGTCCAAACAATAGCATTGTAGAGCGCTTTGCCCGTTGTCTTGTCCCAGACCACGGTGGTTTCGCGCTGGTTGGTGATGCCTAGGGCGACAATCTGTTCGCGAGAATGGCCTTGCTTCTCAAATTGCTTGACAGCACCATCGACGCACTTTTCCACCGATGTGATGATCTCCTCTGGATCGTGCTCATGCCAGCTAATGAGAAGAATGAGTCACTGCGTTCTCGTTTTCCGAGACTTGCCCGTACTGGTACTTACCCTGATTGAGGATAAATCTGCTTGAATTCCAGTTGGTGTAGCGCGACTACTTCACCGCTCTTGTTGAAGATGAGAAACCTCGTGCTCGTGGTACCCTGATCGATTGCCCCGATAAACGTGGTAGCGGTGGTGGGCGACATGGTGGGCAGCGAATTGTTCAGCTTGCCAATTGACGAGGAGACGAATGACAGCATTCAGCTACGACGGAGGCCAAATTTGAGAGGATCATTCACCGGCATACAGTGTGGCAGATGCGATACGAGAGATGCTTTATGGGCTAGGAGAATCTTGGCTGATGATCTGGAGCGACAGATTTGCGGGGAGCTGACAGCTCAAGGGACGCGGGGAAGTGGGATCTGGGGAGTATTCTCTTATAGACAAAAGGCGCGGGGGTCAAGGAGGAGGACTCGCTAAGCGGGAAAGCATGCCTACAAGGCGTGAGGTGAATCCAGAGAAGCAAGGTTATTTCTTTGCCTTTCACGTGGGATGGCAGCGGGAGCTCTTCAGCTCTATCAGTAGCTCCCTCCAAGGTGCTCCAACCCCATACTCGGATCGGAGGCTAGGGTGCGGGGACCCCTTGGAAAGCTTGACATCACTTCTCGGTGTCCGATGGCAAATCGCATAGAGGTGGATCCACAAAAGTCAACACTTGTTGTCCTTGGACAGACAAGACAGACAGACAGACAGAGCCGAGGGAGACGATGATGGCCAGCAGCAGCACACGGCATGACGTTCGCGGCCAATCTGCCTCTCGCGTCACGAGTTGGGCAGAACTTGGTGGAGGAAGACGCGCAACGCCGAGCAGCGCAGGAATAGGCCAGGGGAACATAGATTAAAGGCCGTCCCTGGCTGAGTTGTTGCCAATCCCAGACCCGCAGCGGAGTTTGAGAATTGACCGTTGCCGCCATATTGCACTTGACGGTTGACTTACTCATTTGGGCCGCTTCCCGACAGAACGGCGCACAGAAATGGTGGCGCAACACGGCGAGTTGCGACGAGGCGAGCAAGTTCAAGCGCACTACTGCAGTGCATTTGAAACGAAATTTTCGGTTCTTCAAGACCGAGCCCTGCGATGCATGACTTGTCATACTGGGCGCTCCGCTCTGGTGTTTCCTGCCAAGCCTCCCTCACGCCGCCACGTTCACTGGCGAATTGTGACGGACTAGGTTGGTACCAAATATCAGACACAGACAGTTCGTGGCCAAAGGCGGGCCAAACCAGAAAAAAAAGAAAGGAACCAGCTTCCACTGTCAGTCGACGAGCTCTACGTACCAGCCGAGCCAAGGCTGGAACCCACTGTACGAGAGCCACTTCCTTCGCACTCCTCCTCGCTGTGCCTCGGTCTGAGGCCATCGGGACGGACAACCGAGAGACGCCATTGCCGTATGACGGAGATCCCTGTCCTTAGCCAAGGATTTTAAGCCTTCCCGCACAACAAAACGACCATCGCAACCTCAGACGCCATTTGTGCCCTCTTTGTTCCAGGAGACTCATTCTTTCTCCAAGCTGCGGGCCTCAAAGAGGGTGTTTCGCTTCCGTTGGAATACAACTTTATGTCTCGAATCCGTAGAAGCACCTTTTGGTGGGACGGAAGAGGCAGCTGACGAGCAATTGGCGTTGAAGATGCAATGAGAGACACATCGGACGGCGAAGATCCTTGCCGGATGCGACCACCCACCTTCACGGACAACAATTGTGCAAGGCAGGGGAGGACGAGGTTGAAATGAGGCTGATGGGGTCTGCCTGATCCCCTTGCGGGGGTAATTGTAGGCTGAACCTGTAAATGATGCGAAACTTGAAAGAGCCAGATCCTCGTCAGGAATTCGGGAGCAGACGACGGTCAATCGTTTGAGCGACCGGATCGGGTGTCCAGCCCCCGCCGTTAAAGGCGCGGTGGCGTTCTAGAAGATTTCCATGTCGCGGCTGTCCGTCGCAGCGTCTCGGTGTTTCCTACCCGACCCGTAGATCATGCCGACGGGGGCCATGGACAGCAAGACATGGGCGAACGGAAAGAGCTTCGGTCGAGGCTGACCATGACTTTGTGGGCAGATCGTGGGGCTGTTCGAGGAGGAAGGCTTCTCTTGAGCACGTCCAGAAAACGCACCGACGAGCGCGGGAAGCATGGCATTTTGCAACAAAGACATGATTTTCAATAACCAAGATAAAGACGTGGTATCGTGATCTGGCGTGCATGGTGACGGCGCATCCTGTTGGGTCGCCGAGTTGACATTTTCGGGTAACATTGCATCTCGCCAACAGGAAGAGTTTGCCAGGGAATCCCGAGAATGGTATGGTGCCTGTCCGGCCCTTGCGTTCTCGGGCCATGATTAACGGAGCTCCGGAGTTCTGTGGGGTAAGACACCCCTGTCGCATCCGCTTAAGCCACTGAGATGACAATGTGGGGGACACGGGACGATGGACTTTTTCGGTGCTGCTCCTCGCCACGCCTTCCGCATAGTTTCTTTCAGAGACTCTGCAGCACTCCGCCGCCGTCCAGAGAACAGTTTCGAGCAAGCGTCTTGGTTTCCTGATTTTCTAAAGTGGGAAGCTGCTGCTGCTACCCAGTGCAAATCGTGTGCAGCCAGCAGCCCCGTTAGAATCAGCATGGTGTTGGTGTCCCGTTTCGTCTCCGGCACGCCCGTCCGGGTCCACATGACTGAATTTCTGCCGCCCTCAGATATCGTACTTGCTGTGACTGTCTGACAAGGCTCCCGCTCGTGTACAACGCGTGCATTACCAATTTTCCGTCCCTTGCACAACCCTTCATGCGGAGCACAGAAGAAGGAGAGTCAAGACGGCGAACCAAAGAGGGGGTGCGAGGCCGTCCATCTGGTCGTGTGTGAAGACAACTTTTTGTCCGTCGAGCCAGTCGGGCATAGCGCCATCGGTAGCCGACTCTAGCCAAGGACACCTCGGACACTCGATTCCTCTTTCCATCGCTGCTTCCCGACGGCTCTTTCGAACTTTCCTGTTCTTGCGTCAAGCCACCTACGCCGACCAGAGGTTGAGGGTCCAGAGCGAAGACACCTGCCCAGTTCCTCCCCATCCTCGAGACGCCATCTCGGTCAATGACCCGAACTTGATGGACTTGTTCGACCAACCGATCGTTTGTTTGCCCTGCCTCACTCCCCGCATCAATCAAACCCCAGCTTTCCTTCCTTGACCCTATCCGCTGCGCGGCCTTGGTGCTCCCCAGGTTCATGAATCCCCATGAGGATACATAACACCACGTTCTGCCCTCGATTTGATCATCTGGCAGGTTCATTACCCCAGATCCCTCTGTTGTATTCAAACTCGTCTATATCCCCACTGTGTTGCGTTACTTGCCCCATGAAGCAGACCGTTCGGCTACAGTGAAGCTTTGGTACTTCACCCACGTGGTCCCTTGGCCGTGCTATTTCTTGACAAAAGTCATTCATTGGAAAAGCGGTCTCCATGTCAATTCTCCCTCTCAGTCAAGATTCGGTTTCAGAATCGTCCATCGACAAGTTTGCATCCGTTTACAAGGTCGACATGGGAGAAACCAACATTCAAGATGACCCATCCACGGGATCCGATATGATCCCCGCCGAAGACCAGCCTCGGTGGCCCAGGATACGATCCGTCTGGCAAGATGCTTTTTCTGAGTTCCTGGGAACCATGATCATGCTCCTGTTCGGTGATGGTGTCGTCGCGCAGGTACTTCTAAGTAAAAACACCAAGGGCGACTACCAGAGTATCTCTTGGGGCTGGGGGTAAGTAAGCATTCACCCCGGCTTATATGTCGAAGCCATCTTGCCTCCCGCGACGTCGACTTTCATGAAACTGATGTATCAGTCAGCATTGGCGTCATGCTCGGTGTTTATGTCGCCGGTAAATCTGGTGCTCATCTCAACCCTGCTGTGACACTGGCCAACTGCGTCTACCGCGGTCATCCATGGCGCAAGTTTCCCGTTTATCTCTTTGCCCAACTTCTCGGTGCCATGGCAGGCGCTGCTATTGTCTACGGAAATTACAAATCCGCAATCGACAATTTCGAGGGCGGCTCCGGCATCCGCACTGTCACTGGCCCAAACGCCACCGCAGGGGTCTTCTGCACATATCCCGCTGCCTTCATGACCCGGACCGGCATGTTCTTCTCCGAAGTCGTTGCCAGCACGATTCTTCAGTTTGTCATTTTCGCCATGGCCGACAGCAATAATATCGGTGCTGGCCCGCTGATGCCATTGGGCCTTTTCTTTCTCGTCTTTGGCATCGGTGCGTGCTTTGGCTGGGAGACTGGCTACGCCATTAATCTGGCGCGTGACTTTGGTCCCCGGCTGGTTACGTACATGATAGGATATGGTCATGAAGTTTGGTCTGCCGGCCAATACTATTTCTGGGTACGTGTCTGTCAGGTAGCAAGACGATGACTCTGACTAATTCACAACGGAAATAGATTCCAATGGTTGCACCCTTCTTCGGCTGTCTTCTCGGAGGCGGCCTCTACGATCTCTTCATCTACACGGAAGAATCGCCCCTGAACTCACCCTACCTTGGGTTCAATCGTTTGCTCAAGCCTCGCCGCAGTGTTTGGTCCAACACACAAAACAAGTCTCCCGATTTCAAAGTATAGCAGCCTGGGCGATTCCGGGCGAATACTGAACAACAAGTGAGAGTTTGCAGGGTTTATAATTCGTATCTTCTTTCATGTCATGAATAATTCTGCAAAGGAGACAAACGAACAAAATGGAGCCCTAGGGCAGGAAACAACAAAAAGGTCGTGGTTTTGTCATTTCTGTGTGGGCGGGGAAGAAGGCGTATTGAGGCGCTATTACACCCTTAGAAGGGCTGCACATGTACATATGCTTCGCCCCGATGTCTCTGGGCTGTGTCTATCGCGAGTCAGCATCATGGCAGTGTGAGAATCGGGAGTTGCCATCTGGAGCAACAAACAAGCCATACGCACACAAGTGAATGGGGCGTCTAGGGCCTCAAAATTACTGGGAGATATTTGAAGCTGCTTAACTTTACTTCATTGATCCCAGGTTACAATATTTTGTCATATGCAATCCGTGCGCTAAGTATTCAATATAATCCCGAAATCTTGGCCCTGCTCACACCCAGAACACGGGGGTCATATCAATTCTCCCGAAGACTAAGAACGACATGCCTGGTGTTCAACCGCCCATGCCATACTCGGAGATGATCTCGATCCGGGTGGTCAAGTTCTGCGCTGATTCAAGTCATCCGCCATCCTGAGAGATTTACCAGGCGATATTTGGCATTCAATATGACAAAAGCTAAAGCGTGAAGCAGCTGAGTCCAGCTGGTTAGATTTGGTTCAACACGACAATGACGGTCATCTTCAGCTCGGGAACCGTTGCCGTCCTACCGGATGCCCGGGACCTGTCACGTAGACCAACTGGGATTGCCGTTCCCGCAAAACTTGGGGTGAGGATCATGGCACACGGCGTGCCCGGCTCACGACCATCCAAAAATCAATATACACATCTTGGCTGCAACACGTTCCGGCTGTGTGGCTCGACGCAGCAATGATCGTGTAGGTCAATCGCAGCGAATCGATGACGCTACGCGCCGCGCGGATTTTCTAGAAATCTTGCCAATATGCGGGGAAACGGTCTAGCGAAAGACGTGCAATCAATCGATGCACAGTGCGGCGGGAGGCAATACTCATGGAGCAGAGGGCTCGTTGTGGCAAGGCTGTCAGAAGGCGCTGCCACGTGAATACCACAGGAAAATAAATGAAAAAAACAGGAAACGAAACGGCGGGTTGGACGCGTGTCAATCAGTGCCACGGGCTGAATCTGGCAGTAGAGAAGGGGGCTGTCCGAAGGGAAAAAGGACCCCCAACTAACACGAGGTCAGATGGCGGGGCGACCGTATCGGTATGGTACTGTATGGGAGAAACGGTCGGTCTCGGGTCGGTGTACCGATTCTATCCCGACGACGAGCCACCACATCGACGAAGCTCGGGGGCTGAACAGCGAACGTTTGCGAGGTTGGAACCACCCCCTTGGTCAGGGTGGAGTGGCTCGGGGTCCAAACACCGAGCTGCATAAACGAACGAGACGGGAGAGAGACCAGCGGCTCCACTGCGCCGCCGCCGCCATTGCGTAAATTTATAATTTATCGTACAAGCCAAGTGCCAAAGGGACAGCCAGCCACAGGCCACACATTCCCACGATTGGCTGCTGCTAAAACAGCGAGCGATCCGGCACTCGTTCCCCAGATGACAAAATTAAAAGGCTGAGAAGAAGGCTGTCACATCATGGAGGGAGTGCGCAGCATGTCAGAGGGGAGTGGTGGTGGTGTTGGCGGTGGTGATGTCACGCATAGAAGAGAAGCCAGAAAAGCGACTGGCATGTATGCCATCTTGCATGCACGTGGGTTGGTCGATTGGCGATGGTACGACGCGGGCCACGAGCGCCGGGTGAAACTTGGGGATTGCCGACCGAAGCAGCCATCAACCAAAGTCGTCCGACGAATAGACTTGTTTTTTTTTTTTCCTTCCCTTTCGCGTCTCGCTATCCTCGAAGCAGTGAAGTGGCTTTTTGCTCTGACAAAAACTCATCACCGAAGCGAAGCGAGCCATCCCGTCCCGAGAACGCCAAATACCGACGCCCCGGTTTTTATTTCTTTTGCATCCGTTGTGCCCCTGCGGATACGTAAGGTACCCCCAGCCGGACCGTTATTTGCATTGCGTCAACGTCATTCCCTTTCAAAGATTGGCTTTTGACCTTTTTTTTTTTTTTTTTTTTTTTGTGTTTGGCGGAGCTCAATTACAAATAATAAACATATCAACACAAACCAAAAAAAAAAAAAAA
>JAPFUF010001008.1:0-23911 GCA_030780645.1 Aschersonia sp. MBC 508
TGGCAATTAGTCGAGTACGCTACATTGGGCCTTCAAAGGCAGACACTACATTTGCTACAAGTCACAGCCTTGCCCGGAAACACTCAAGATGACATTCGGAAACACTGCTGAGCCGCTCCAATCATGCCTGCCTTTTGCCTCCTTCGGCACATCAAAGTGTCACCATGGCGACGCCAAAGACGGCAGCCACCACGTACAATCCCACGGCCGTGCTTCCTACCCGTGCCAGGGGGGTTCCGAGCACGGCAAAACTATCGCTTCCGTTTGTGTTGCCCGAGGTCGAATTCCCCCCGCTGCCGCCGCCGCCGCTCACAGAGGCGACCTGCTTCGCGCACGACGTGACAGACCCGCTCGCCGACTGCGTCTTGGCCTGGCCGTTGAAGTCGCAAGCCCCGTTGCCGTTCTTCCTGTAGTAGGCATCCAGGACGTACGCGAGCTTCTGCTGACCGGTGCACATGCTGAAGGCACCGTAATTGCCCGTCGTCGTGTTGCCCGAGATGCCGCTGCACAGCGAAGCGTCCTTGCCACAGACGTAGCCGAAGATGTCGTCAAAAGCCGTCGACTGCAGATTGCTGACCGGTACGCACGATGCTGCCTTGACCATGCAGCTGCAAGCGGCATCGTTGGGCGTGGGAGGCAGCGTCGAGCTCGCGGCCCACGAGTCGTTGACTGCCGGGCAGCTCAGCGCCTGGTTCGTCGGATTGTACGACGACATGTCGACTCCCTTGGGATTAGCGGCACTGATCTTGGTCGCCAGAGCGGCAAAATCCTGCAGCTTGGATGCGGAGCCGTCGCTGCTGATCTCAACCAGGCCTGCAGGGATGGATGGCTCATCGTGTCAGCCAAACCTTTGTCATCAGCCGAAAAGTGCACAGCAAAGAGAAGCCACATACCGTAGTCATTGGTCTCCTGAAAGTACTCGTACACAATGCCGCCGCTCACAACGTCCGTCATGTTATCGGTGTACAGAGCCGTCGTCTCCGTAAAAGTCCGGCCCTTGGCGCCGCTGGGCAGATTGCATCCGTACTCGGCAAAGAAGACCGGCACCGAGTATGTCTTGAAGAACTCAATGAGACGATTGTAGCCAGACGCCTCGAAATTACTGTCTCCGCACCAGGAGTAGATGTTATAGCCAAAATAGTCGACAGAGTCCTGGCTCGGGCCACAGTTGAAGTAGCTGGCAATCTGATCGCGGATGGGCTTGTCGTCATTGGCGGCGTACCCGACTCCCAACCAGCGATTTTTGTTGGCCTTGATGTAGGCCTTGGTGTCGCGAGTGGCTGCCTTGACGTATGCGGAAGCACCCGTGTTGTTCGCAGCGTTGCTGACTTCATTGCCGGCGAAGAAGCCAACGACGTTGGAATACTTGGCAAGCTCGTCCACGACTTGAGTATAACGGCTGAACAGTGTGGTGTCCCAGGCTGGTGTCTCACGATTAATGGACAGGCTTGGCTCGCCGAGATCAGCGAGGACGTATATGCCGTTGTCATTGAGGAGCTTCATGCAAGCAGAGTGATCTTTGGTCGGATCAATGGCATACACTCTAATCACGTTGGTTCTGAGGGCTGCCAAATTTGGCACATCAGTCTTGCATCGATTTTCGTCGGCAAGAGGATCAACGTAGGATGTATTGGTCGCCGTGGTGCCGGCGGCGCCGGTCTGCTGCTGGTAGGCAATGCCCCTCATAATGAACTGGGTGCCATTGGGATAGAACAACTTAGATCCCTATTCGTTTTTTTTTGTGTGTCAGTCGGCCGCAGCCCTCAAGTTCGTGTGCGGCCCGGCAAGTCGCACCTTCATCACTATGGATGGCAGGTCAGCGCTCAAAGCGCCACCCGCCAGAGCCAAAAGCGAAAGCGGTAATGTCAATACTACCATCTTGCTGCCGGGTAGATAGATGGAAGCGAGTGTTGACGATCGCCCGGCGACTTCTCGCGAGGAAAGAGAGACGCGAGGAAGAAGAAAAATTGGGTTGAGAAGAAAGATCCGAAAAGGTCAAATACTTCGGATTGACATCCGCCGAGATCCCAGGCGGCCCCAGGGAACGATCCGTTGTTAGCGATGACGCTGACGACGAGCGTATGGGAAAGAAAACAATGGTGGGTGATAGCAACGGCTGAGACAGGTGCGACCCGCAACGCAACGTCTTTCGTCTTAACGATCGGAATCGGAGGGCCCAAGAAAGTAGCCCGCGTGTGACAGTAGAATGCTAAAACGAGCGCAGGAAGAGGTGTTAGGTGACCAAAGGAATTACAAAGAATTGGTCGGGCAAAATGAGTCGAACGTGAATATAACAAGGAGAAACAAGAATCGCGAGAGAGAGAGAGAGGGGGGGGAAAGAAAAAAAATTTAGAGGGCAGAATGGCAGCGATGGCGTGAAATCGCAGACGAGAGCGACTATTTGAGTCTAACGGTCGGATGGACGCGCATGCATTTACTGGAGCTCTTACGCACATGACAACAACCACTAGATACACGGCACCGGACACTCTCTCAGTATGTCTGCACAGCCCCATTGCGGACTGGCTGGCTGATTTGCATGGCGATGGGGGATACGTAGAACCTGTTTAATTGTCCACACATAAACGGGTTTTTTCGCATCCAGTGTGGCAAGATGGGAAACTGAGGACCCGCCGGCCCGGCCAAGCCGGAGTGTGGAAATAGGCTGGGACGAAGATGAGCTTTCTCAATCCAGGGCATCGTTTGGGCTCTTGGCCAACAACAACGCAGCGGGCAAAACAAGGCTCTTGTCAAGCCGCACGGTGAGAATAGAGGTTGAAAAAAGCAAAGGAGAAAAAAAAAAAAAGACTGCGCGATCCATCCCTTTGTGCCGGAAAGCATTCTGTCGCAAAAGGACCCTTTTTGCTCTATAACGAGACGCATCAGGAGCCGACTTTGCCGAACTGCGCCGAATCCCTGTCCTTGACCCTTTGGCTGTCAAAGCTGAGATGGCGTGGCTCGCTGGGAAGGGAGCGCGAACGAGCGCATCCCGGATGGGCGGTGCCGGACATCCGTTTCATCGGTCGGAGCGGGCGAAATGTGGAAAGTGGACGGGTACGATTTAGCCGCTGGATCCAGTGGACGAATCAGCACAACTCCTTCAGGCCGATATCATAAACCTAAGCGCACAAAGCATTGTTGTTTAAACTTTAATGATTCGAGCGCAGTGGAAGAATGAATGAGCCGATACATCGTGCTTTACGTCCAGACGAATCGAGTGCAGCGAACCTCAGCAGGGCCTCTGGAAGACAATGAAAAGCCTCTGGGAATGCGGAAGAGAGTCTTGGTAAGCACAGCGCCAGAAATACGAACCTCATACAGGTGAACTCGAGAGCAGCGAGGCCGGCCCGCAGCAGCGACCCAGGGTAGGGCCGCCGGTGGCATCGACATCTGGCGTCCGTTTTCAGCACTGCATTGTTTCTATCGACGGCTGCTTCGGTGCAATGCCGGGTTAGAGATCCTCCCGTCAGGCAGCCTCGCGAGCGACGCTCTGCGTCGCATCCCGCGAGCGAGTCTGGGGTCAGCGAGGGCCTTGGACATACTGCCATCGTTGCGAACAGTGTGACTCGCATCGCTAGCCAGGCACCAGGACCGAGCGGCAAGAGCTCTGAAGTCCCGCGCGAGGCGTACCTGCCCAAGTGTGGAATCCTGACGAGATGACCCACGTTCCAGGCGTCCCCACCAAAACAACCACAATCCTCTACCCAGCATCGGCTGCTCACGTGCATCCGATTTCCAGCGAGCGGCGTCTGACCAGTCACGTAGTCGTGCTTCTGGACACGAGCATTCGCGGATTCAGGAAAAAATTCATGCCATTCTTTCTGAACAGCGTGCTTGACATGTGCCTCCCACGCAACGTGCTGTCCAAACCCACCTGATTGCGTGGCATCCCATGCTACCGCCGACATGAGAATTCACGACAAATGTTGCGTTCGGCAGTCGAGGCTATGGCCTAGCGCCCCCGTCGACGGACGGTCGCAGGCGGATTCGTTCAAGTCACCGTGAACTCGGCCATAGTAGGCCACGACCCCATGTCGCCGGGGCCAGATGTTATTCTCCTTCCGCATCGTGGTGAGACATCTCACTTAGCCGAATGCCAGTGCCGCAGCTCAGAATCCCCAGCCTTGCTCTCGGCGCAGGCGGAGGACGCTGCAGCTCAGGATGAGAGAAAAAAAGAAACATTCGTATCAATACAGGATTAATCTTTGCGATGTCTTTTGTCGCTGGGCGTCCGGTCAGGCAATTCCCGCCGACGACGAGGCTCAATCGTGTGCCCACGTTCTCATTGGGAGGCGAATGCGTTGGCGGCTCAGGGTCGTGTGTTATCGGGCATGTCTCACTTCCGTGCATCTACGCATTCGTCCAGTCAAAATGCCATCCCATTGGCTCATAGCCCGCGGACGCCAGAGTCTCACCTGAACCGTCTGGACCTTGTCTGCGCTGCAATGCGGGAGCTTTGTGGCATGATAGGGACGCCTCAACGAGGGCAATCAGAATGTGAGCTGCCAGAGGTCAGCGGCCTGAAAAGTTTGCCCTCTCGCACATGCGCGGACGACGGTGATGTCCCTTCCTGCATTGTTCACGCAGCTTTGTCGGACACGGATTGGCTAGCATCGCGCATTAGGGATCGCAACCTTGCAACATGGCTCTGTCGTGTTGTACTGCGAGGTCCAAGTCTTCGAGCAAGACGGTCGTCGATGATTCACATCACCATGTCTATCCCGTTCACGCGCTCGACCAATCGACAGAGTCCCAGCCACTGCTGACATGGGTCATGTGCTTCAACGATGTGCTCCATGCTCAGAAACTGCAAACATCCTTGTGCCAATTGCTGGAGATTGGTGACTGGAGGAAGCTCGCGTGCCGACTACGCGTCACTGTAGGTCGCGGCCATTTGGTGTGTCATGGTGGCTCGGCTGGATCTGCTGACACTTTCAGGATGATGGCACACTAGAGGCATATGCTCCCAAAGTTTTCAGTGACGAGGAGCCTGCCTGTGCCTTTTTCCACGGCGAGCATTTCGAGAGCACCATCCAGTGCCATCCGGTCGGCAGACATTTCAGCTTTCCCGCACGCCGGGCCTTTACCCAGATATATCCACCAGAGCAGCCGTCTGCGCTGTTCCATCCTGACTTCCCATCGCGCGTTCAAGATCTGATCGATAGAAGACTGCCCCAACTCGTGCTGCAGGTTCTTTCATTCTGCGACGCCACTGTTGTGACGATTTCATGGCCAGAGAACCTCGTGGACGATGTGAGCCTCA
The DNA here is from genome assembly GCA_030780645.1 of Aschersonia sp. MBC 508. NCBI lineage: Eukaryota > Fungi > Ascomycota > Sordariomycetes > Hypocreales > Clavicipitaceae > Aschersonia > Aschersonia sp. MBC 508. The sequence goes on from JAPFUF010001008.1 coordinate 5,264, forward strand.
GAGTTCTCCTAGATAATTGGTCTCTGGTCTTGACTGGTCGCAAACATGCCGTCGCAAATATTCTCGGCTCTGAAAGAGACGTCTTGGAGGAGACGGTGACCCAGGCTGAAGAAAAAGGTCCTTTGATGGAGACAAGCCACCCGGCGCGCATGACGTGGTCGCAATGGCTCGTGCCTGAGTGGTGGAAGGCGTGGAGGCAACCGCGGCTGCAACGAAGAATGGTGTTTATCCCCGAGCTCATCTATGACGAATTCCTCAGCGAAGTACGTGCGGAGCTGTCGGACATGGTGTCTATCGAGGGAGATTTCCAGGCAAAAGTGAGCGACGCCGATATTGCCTTCGCTTGGGTCAGCAAAATGCAGGGACAGGGCCAGCTCCAGCCACGAACCGTCATTAGCAGGCGCGCGGTCGACCTCCGACGTCGCATACCAGGCCTTCGGAGCCGCTCTGGCCACTTTCTACAGAACCTGACATTGTCGGCACATTCGCAGCTATCACCACATGACCTCAACGATTCAGTGGGCAAGATTGCCCTCAAGCAAAAACGATGCATGGACGAGCAGAGTTCCGAGGAGCAGTGGCTCGCCTTGGCCAAAACCGCCATGGAAAAGAATGCGCCGCAGGTCTGCGCAGCCGACATGACTGGAGGAGACCCAGCCGCGTGCACCCTGGATTTCTGTGACTTGACATTGCAGCGAATCTTTTCGGCGGCCGATTTTAGCTCGGCTGTTGTACGCCAGGGAGACTTTACGAGGCCGAGGTTCAACGTGCCGGGCACCATGATCTCCGCGTACAGCCTACGCATGGACTTGCCACCGACAGAGCCGGCGTGCAAGGTCATTGGCATAGACACGGATGGCAATTTCTGGATGTGCTGCCAACTCGAGGCCAGCGTGTGGGTGCGGATGGAAGAGGAGCTGTACCGGTTGCAGAAGAGCATCAACTCTCCCATTTCAGGAAATTCCATGAGGTACTACAGTGCGTCCCGACGTTGACCACCTACTTCTTACCAAGGCACCCAGGGAGTAGACGACGTCTCTACATTGGCATTCTGATGTAAGAGGTGTAGCAGATGAGTGGGGTTCTCGCTACAGATGGATATTTCGGGCTTCTGGTTCTTTCCCTTGCACCGCAATAGATGTGTATCCGGTAAGAGAGGATAGGCGAGCATGATCAGCGGTCACACTCGCCTTCTCAATTGAATCTTGTTTCTTAGTAGCAACTTTTGAGCACAAGGGACGGTAGATTTCGGAAAGAAGAATGGATGACTCAGCATCAAGTTCTTGCACGAGGATTTGAATGTGATATCTGCTTGATGACACTTTGGGGAAAGGAGGCAACACTCCGTCAAATCCTGTGTGTAGTTCTTGGCAGGATAAAGGCACTTGCTGCCTTCTAGATTGATGCTTCCAGCATGTCGCGTAAGCATGCCGGATGAAAGGCCCGTGCCAATCGCATGTTTCGAAAAGGAGAAAACACTCCGCACAACTCCTGTGCGTAGGACCTGGCGGGAGCAAGGCATTGCCGACTCCCAAGTTATTGCCTGAAGCATGTACCAGGTGGGTGGTCCGCGCAGTTCTCAACTTTCTGTCAGAACCGGAAGGTGTGCCCTTTTCTCTCTCGCGCAACTTGTGCTAGTCGCGTGTTTTGCAAAGGAGAAAACACTCCGCCCAACCCCTGTACGTAAGACCTCGCATGAAGAAAGCACCTGCTGCCTTACAAACGCCGTGCGCTTATACCGAATGGAAGGCCCATGCAGCTCTCAATGTTTTGTGAGAAACGGAATGTGCGCTCTTCTCTCTCTCGCGTAATGTCCATAAAACCAGGGAGTGCGTCTTCCCTCTCGCGCAGTGTTTGTAGGAATTAGAGACTGCGCCTACCTATCTCGCGCGGCTTCTCAGAAACTCATGAGGTACGCCCACGTATTTCGCGTAAGAACTCCCATAGAAGGAACGTCTGAACACTTCGCGTCCAAGAGGAAGCAGCTAAACCTGTGAGGCGAACAAGGCTACCCGTAGTATAAAACGCATCATTTTCTACTGACTTTTTCTTCTCTCTTCAATCCAACCAAAACAAGATGCAGTAAGTATAACTTCTCTTTCTCACTCCCTCCCTCCCACTTCTCTCTCTCTCTCTCTCTCTCTCTCTCTCTCTGTGTGTGTGTGTGTGTGTCACGAGAATGCCTGCGCAATCAGCAGCAAACTATGCTTGGCTTATTTACTAATATTTGGAAAAGATTTTGCGAGTTTACAGTTGTGCGCGGCCCGGAAACCCCGGGCGATGCCCGCTCCGCGCGGGCGTCTGAGAACAATACGTCCGGGGGGGACTCCGGTCTCCCCCCGCCCGCTACGGCGAGAAGATGGTAGGTTTGTTCTGGACTAGATTCTCACTGGCTTAGACTAAGACAAATTTGTCATAGGGAAACACGTTATCGGTTTTCCATAACATTTTTTTGGCAAAGTTATCTTATATTTATTTTAATTACTATATCTATTATAGTATGCCTATGTGTATACTATTCGCATACTTAAATTTTCTTAGTGTGTTTTTTTATAAAAAAAAAGTTTTTTTATAAAAAAAAAAAAAAAAAATAGACTTTTTTCTTGGCGACTTCTTTTTCTCCGTGATTGATTGTCCTATCATATGTGACATACCTCAGGCTGACGATGGTCACACCCAAGAATCTTCACGCGACCGAAACTTTAATTTGATGAAGTGGAAAACTTTAATTTGATGAGGTGGCTAGGTGGGTATAAGAGGACGGGCGTCACACGTGGCGCCCATCCTCCTTCTCTTCTTCCCGCCCACTCATACCTACCACCTGGCTTGCCTCGAATCGCCGAAATGGGGGCGTGCTTATCCGTCTGTGGCCTTTTTACCTATCAGATTATCAATGACACGAATGACATGGACAGCACGAATGACACGGACAGCATATCTTGTCATAAAAGAGACCTCTCCTTGGTGTTGGTCAAGGACCCAACTGTACCGGAATTGGACAGCATATCTTGTCATAAAGGAGACCTCTCCTTTGTGTTGGTCAAGGACCCAACTGTACCGGAATTGGCATTCCTAAGTACGGAGCATCACCCGTATGTATCCACCGACCTGCCTTGGTATGGCGTTCTCAGACTCCGACTGCATGATGTTGAGGCATCCATGAAGGAAGGTCTGGACATTTCCTCAGCAAATATTTTGAATCGCCCAAACCCCGTCTCGCTTAGGACACCAATTTCGAGTGGGGCGCAGGGTTGGAACTACTCTCGAACGTTTCGTCTTCAAGATACGACTAGCCCACCGCGGTGGAAAGGCTATCTTTATGTCTGCGGGTCGAAACTTGGGCGGTTGGCAGATTTTGACATTGACCGTCTCGCGGTGAAAAATATTCGACGAGCCGAAGTACTGGATATGAGCGGAAATTACCTTTATTGCTTCGACTCAGTCACCAATTTCGATAACATAAATGTCATTTTGGGCAATCAGCCATTGGGAAACTTGTGGCCATGGCCCAGAGCACAGGAGCAGCCGGAAAAGTATAAGGAAAATGAGGCCGCGTCGTTGTCGCTAGGTCTGGGGGGGTACGATAGCCGATCCATTCTGGACTAGCTAAGGTAGTAAAAGGGGTGAATGGTAATTTCGTTGTAGTTTCTCGAAATATTCAATGAATTCATGACTCTGGAGTTACATGCATGCTACTTTGAACCTTCTTCTTGCGTTGTATTCGTCAGTCGTTTGGCTATATAAGCATGGCGTGACCGCCGACCGCCGGAGGTTTTCGTCAAGATATTCAGCCAAGAACGTGTATAGAATCCGGCATGGATCCTCCTCTGATCAAAGAAGCTGCCAAGGTCCCGCCCAAATCTGATCACACTGCGCGTTTCTGCACAAGGACACAGTCAATGCATATGTCCTATCATGGATTCAGGTTGCCGTACACGGAAGGCAATCAAGGGAGTCTGTATTTTCAATGTTCAAAAGATGTTCCCTCAACACGTGCATTCTTGGGCTCTCTATGAGGACGGCCGCGAAGATCACGTGGAGACACGCGATCCTTCAAGCAGGGACTCGACATTGGACAACAGAGACACCGTGCTGACACTCGGCTTCACCCCAAAAAAGTCCAAAGCTCAAGGAGCAACCCGCGAGTCACAGCTTGATAGGTGGCACAAGTAACTCGTGGTGTATGTTCCGAGCTTGTCGTGAACTACGACTCCAGCGTCCGCTCTGACTGATGCTCGTTGTACGCCATGGAACATTGTGTGTATATAGATCTGCTGACCGAGACATCGAGTCCCGAGCCTTTCTGCTGAGACCCGCCCTAGATGGTGAAGCAGTTATGGGTGAAATCAGATAAAGGGTAGCATAGAGAAGGGGATGACTTGGTCGCCACAACAAGCATTTTTGCGAAAAAAACCATCTTTTATCGAATGCCGGACTGGCGCGCGGCTTCATCCAAAGACCTCCAAAGCTAAAGAAAAGTGGGTTGAGAGCCAAGCTTGATAGAAATGTACTCGAGGGGTCGTGATTGGTTTGCGTTTCTGGAGCGTGAACGCCACGACAGCAGGCTGAGACGGGAGGGAGTTGGAGCAAGAAGCCACAGCGGAAGTGAGCAGCTCTGGTGATGCGTGTCACTCAGACCCCGCGGATGCCCCTGGCGTTCGGAAAGCCCGAAAGACCATCTATCAGATCTGCCAGATCCCTTCTTTAAAGAAAGGGCAGATTGGCCCGACGGCGTCTATCAAACTAGAGCCCAGCCTCATCGTGCCGTACATACACGAAAGGCTTTATTTGACAGGTGAAACCAGGAGATGCAACTACAATGATCTAGCATTGAAAAATTGTATTGGGGGACAGGACCCCAAGATTCAGGGCCTTCTGGACGAGGAGCAGCCGATGCTGGAGATGGAGACTTCATTGTCCTGACAACACGGCGCGCGGCTGCATGGCAGAAGAAGCTCGCCTGCGCGGACTACCGGCGAGGCAGGGAGGACAGATAAACACACTCGCTGTAAATGCATACGGAACCCGGGAAGTCGAGACTGCTGGGACATTAGCTGCGTGCGCGTGAAGGCGGAGGCCAAGGTGCCAGCCAACTGTGGCCAAACGCGCGGACAAGGCAGTGTGCACAACAATCAATAGCATTGGAACTATTTGTTATGATGGTAGGAAGAAACTTTTCATAGCACTGTCGAAATGGACGCTCACATGGGGCTGCCCCGATGATAAACTTTCTCGCAAGAGCAACAAACCCATTTAAGACGCGCTCCATGCCTGCTTTTGGCAAGTTCGCGCCAAGAATGTGGGGTTCAATCTACGGGACGATTGCCGACTGGCGCCAGACACAGCTTTTACAGGTCACGGGGTCGAGGGTGGCCCAGGCTGGTAGAGGTATATTTACCTGGATAAGTTCGATTCTTATCAGCGCTATTTGGTAGTCGGGTGGCTACCCTCCTTGTCTCACGGATGAAACTTGCGTACTTTTACCCGTTCTGGCACCCGACGAGCTCGATGCGAGGATCAGATCGCCACCAGCCTGAAAGGAGGACAAGATTGACATTTTCTCTTCAATTCTGCACGCTTGCAAGTATTTTAGAGATGGCTTGACGGTACAACGTCTGGTCGTCCCTTGTCAGCCTCCACAGACTAGGATTTCCAAGCATTTGAACTATATAGCAGATCTCAGCAATGCTGCCCATGAACAAGATTCTTGCGCTTCATACTGAAGTCGGCAATCATCGGGTGGATCGGGTGGGATAATGTTCACAAGATGGGAGAGTGCCGAGCCTGCGCCGCAGCGCTTCTGAACAGGCCGCAAGCGTGATACGTCTGTCGTGCGCCGTGAGTGTCCAGCACCCAAAGCCACAAAAGCGCCTCCGTCGGGCAACGCAAGCCGTCCGACAGTTGGGCGTTTATATGGGGGCGTCCGAGTCCAGAAACGGACAAAAATATTGGACGCGATGCCGGAAAAGACATTGGCTGGGCGGCTTGGATTGCTCTCCTCTCTGCCGTGGATCACCTCGATCCATGATCGGACAGCGCCCGCCGAGGCATCACCCCTTTGGCGTGTACACGCATGCTCACTCCCAAAGCCAAGTCCAAGCGATCGAAAAGGCAGTCCGCTTTCGTTGCTCACCATGATGGGGTCCAGAACGTGACGGGGATGATGTCCTGCGAGACAACGCAGATGCTCGGACAGGCGTGACTATGGCTCGCGGGAAGAAGAACTGTCGTGTGGGAGCTTTGTTGGGAAGCCTGTTGATTCAAGGGGAAGAAGACGACCAACCACACCACCTAGCAGTTCAAAGTCATTCTGCAGCAAAGGAAGCCGCTCGATTGGGCCTGCGTGTGGCTCGTATCGGTGCATCAGGAGGTGGCCGGGCCACTGATTATTCATGCACGCAAGATGTCCGTTCTGTTCGTGGCAAAAATGAACCGTATCGTCAGTCAGAGTCGGAGTATGAATACAAGCGCAAGATGAAAGCTTTTCTTCGAATATCGTATTAATAATTTATTTGCCCCATGGCACACTATCGAATTCGCAAGTTGAGAGCTCCCTCACTGGAGCCTCGTGATGGCAGCATCTAGGCCCAAGACTTGCGCTAGAGAAGTAAACAAAAACCAATTACATCTATGTTCCATTGATGCTCACTCCAAAGACAAACTTGTACAAGCAAATCAAGACATCGTCGCCGACCTTAGCGGCCTGCACGCAAATAGTCACATTGATGGTCACGTAGGGCCCCAGGTTGTTCAGACAAGTGAGGGTGGCTGTAATCAGCGTATTCCCCGTCAAACCCATCAGGCTCGTGCACGACACAGGCAGCGTGGTGATGCAAACGTTTACGACCGCCTTGGAAAGACATCCCCAGACGGATACGCCGGTCGTCGATAGCGTGATGGAGCCCGTTGACAGACAGTTCAAGACCGGAGTGATGGCAAAGTTGCCCATCGAGGTGACGCAGCCAAGTAGCAGGGGGACGAGATCGAAGCCGTTCTTAGTCAGGATGTTCGGGCACGGCGGTGGGAGCATGGCCGGGTTGAGACACGCCCTGGCGGGCGGACAGCCGATACCGCCGCCGATGGTGCCGCCGATACTCGATCTGGGCAGGCCGAGCGACGCGATCAAACAGGCAATCGAGACGTCTCCCGACGTGGGGCCATCCGTCAAGCACTGCAACGTGGATCCCACGGCGAACGGACCGAGCGCAGTCACACATTTGGCGATGGCGCTGATCAGATCGGTGTCCTTCCGGCCGCTCAGGTCGAGACAGGCAGCGGGCAGGCCGTTGATGCAGGAGCCGAGAATTGCGTTGGCCATACACGACACCATGGCGATGCCCTGGGTAAAGAGGTCGACGTTGGAGAGGGAGAGACAGCTGGCCACGGCGCCGACGGCAAACGGACCCAGCTCTGCGACGCAGGCCGGGATGAAGGGCGGGATGAACCAGCCGTTGAAGTTGCCTATGTTGTAGCAGGCCGGCGGGAGGACCGAGGCACAGACGGTGACGGTCGCGACCGGCGCCGTGGAGAGACATGATGTGACGGGCGGTCTTGTGGGCGTAGCCGGCGGTAGTGTGATCGGGGGCAGAGTAGGAAGGGAAATTGGAGGTAAGGTGGGAAGAGAAATCGGAGGCAGGGTGGGAAGAGAAATCGGAGGCAAGGTCGGAAGAGAAATCGGAGGCAAGGTAGGAAGAGAAATAGGAGGCAAGGTAGGAAGGGAAACTGGTGGCAAGGTAGGAAGGGAAATCGGAGGCAAGGTGGGAAGGGAAACTGGTGGCAAGGTAGGAAGGGAAACTGGTGGCAAGGTAGGAAGGGAAATGGGAGGCAGAGTGGGAAGGGAAATCGGAGGCAGGGTGGGAAGGGAAATCGGAGGCAGGGTGGGAAGGGAAATTGGTGGCAAGGTGGGAAGAGACACCGAAGGGGTCCCAATAGGGGACAACGATGGGAGCGATGCCGAAGGAGTCCCAATTGGTGGCACAGTGGGAAGAGATTCCGAAGGAGTCCCAATCGGCGGCAAGGTGGGAAGGGACACCGAAGGAGTTCCGATGGGGGGCAAAGTCGAAACGGTCAATGTAGGCAACGGAGGAGAGCTGTAGCTGTAGCTGAAGGTGATTGGTGAGAATGTACTGAAAGACGGCACCACCGTGCTGATGTCGACAGCGGAACTCGACAGTTGGTCAGTGGCCGGCGCGGAGGAGCTTGGAGCAAACGCCGACGTCGAGAAGCCCGGAAAGCTGGAGGTGAGGAGATCTGTCGAGATGGCGGGGGCCGCCGAGCTTGAGACGACAGCCGGGGCGGTGCTCGAAGACTCCGCAAAGGCCGAGGTCGACAAGTCAGGAGCCGATGTGGAGAAGACGACGCTCGATGTCAGCACCGGCGGGCCTGTGGTCGTCGGGAAGCCCGTGAAAGAAGACTCGGCCGGGGAGCTGAGGCCGGTATCGAAGCTCGAAGTCGTGACGACGGCCGGGCCGGTCGTCGCGGTGGAAACGAGTCCGGCACTGCTGGTGACGGGGGTAAATACTGACGCCGGCTCTGTCGTCAGAGGTGTGAATACCGAGGCAGGGCCGGTCGTCGCGGTGGAAACGAGTCCGGCACTGCTGGTGACAGGGGTGAACACCGACGCCGGCTCCGTCGTCAGGGGCGTGAACACCGAGGCAGGGCCGGTAGTGAAGCTCGACACAAACGCAGGGCTGGACACGGACGTCAAGAACGAGAACGTGTCAGTGTCTACGGAAGAGATTACTCCAGCGCTAGACGTGACGAAAGTGACCGGTCCCGTAGTCAAGCTTGTCACGACTGCGGGGCTGGAAAGGGAGGTGAGGAATGAGAATGTGTTCGTGTCGATGCTCGTGAGTCCCCCAGCGCTAGAGGTGACAACGGATGCTGGCCCAGTGGTCAATGTGGTGAGGATCGCAGGACTGGACAGAGAGGTGATGAAGGAGAAGGAGTCTGTGGGTACGGTCGTCAGGAATCCCGGGCTCGACGTGGTAAACACCGAGCCTGGGCCCGTCGTCAAGCTCGAGCCCGGACCAGCGCTGGACGTAACGACCGAAGCAGGCTCCGTCGTAGCCGATCCCGATGGTACCACGAATGCGGATGTCGTGGCGGCACCAGTCGTGGACGCCAGGCCCGTGGGCGACGTCGCCGCCGTATCAGTAAAGGCAGAGCTGGATCCCGGCGCAAATGCGGAGGTCGAGGCCGACAGCAAGGTCGTGTCGGGGAGGCTTGGTCCGGCAGAGGATGACGCCGGAGCAGTGAATGTGCCGGAGCCAGTGGCGGCAGTACTGGACCCAGGGAATGTAGTGAGCCCCGTGTCTGTGGCGATTGAGCTGAGGGTCGCCGCGGTCGTTGGCGCCGTGGCTGCCGTGCCAGAGGTGGATGACCCAAGGCCAGAAGTGACGGCGGTGGGAGCTGACGTCGACCCTGTGCCAGAGGACGGAATGATGCTGTCGGTTGGGAGGATGGAGAACGAGTCTGATCCTGACGTCGCGGCAGTGTACGTGAAGGAAGAGCCCGTTGCCGACGACGTCAGATCCGTTTCGGTAGGCAGGATTGACAATCCACCAGTAGTAGAGATGAACGGGCCGGTGGTGGAGGCTGAACCGGTCCCAGAGGCTGACCCTGGGCCTGTCGTGAATGAGCCGGTGAAAGAGGCCGAGCCGGTGCCGGTAGCTGAGCCGGAGCCGGAGCTTGCGCCAGTGGCCGAGCCCGTGCCGGTGGCAGAACCTGAACCACTTCCAGTACCCGAACCTGTGCCCGTGGCGGGGACTGAGCCTGTTGCGGTTGCTGAGCCTGACCCTGTTCCAGTGGCCGAGCCCGTATCAGTGGCCGAGCCCGTGCCGGTGGCTGGAGCCGTGCCCGTCGTTGGCGATACCGTGAAGGGGACGGAAGCCGTGCCGCTGGCGGAACCTGAGCCACTTCCAGTAGCCGAACCTGTGCCCGTGGCGGGGACTGAGCCCGTGCCAGAGGATGAGCCTGTTCCAGTTGCTGATCCTGAGATTGTGTCAGTAGCTGAGCCCGAGCCTGTTCCAGTGACCGAGCCTGTTCCGGTGGCTGAACCAGTTGCGGTACCTGAGCCGGTTCCAGTAGCTGGGATCGATCCCGTGCCAGTTGCTGAGCCTGATGTTGTATAGGTAAGTGAACCTGATATTGAATCGGTAACTGAACTTGAGCCGGTTCCAGTCGCAGGGATTGATCCCGTACCAGTTGCTGAGCCCGTTCCGGTTGCTGAGCCTGACCCTGTGCCAGTCGCTGAGCCCGAGCCTGTTCCAGTGACCGAGCCTGTTCCAGTAGCCGAGCCCGAGCCTGTTCCGGTGGCTGAACCAGTTGCGGTACCTGAGCCGGTTCCAGTAGCTGGGATCGATCCCGTACCAGTTGCTGAGCCTGATCCTGTATCGCTAGCTGAACCCGAGCCCGTCCCTGTAGCTGAGCCCGTCCCTGTAGCTGAGCCCGTGCTAGCCGCTGAGCCCGTCCCGGTGATTGTGCCCGTTCCGGTAGCGGAACCGCTTGTGCCAGTAGCTGAGCCCGAGCCTGTGCCGGTGACTGAGCCCGAACCTGTTCCAGAAACTGAGCTCGAACCCGTGTCGGTTGCTGAAGCCGTACCAGAGGCCGAGCTTGTGCCAGTAGTTGTGGCTGTGCCGGTAGCTGAACCGGAGCCGGTACCAGTAGCTGATGTAGAGCCTGTAGCCGATCCCGTTGCAGAAGTCCCGGATCCTGAGGTTGCAGGGCTTGAGACGGCAGAACCTGTGCCTGATGTGGACGCAGTCGCTGAGGGACCCGTAGTGGCAGAGCCGGTGGCAGAAGTAGTCGCGCTTCCCGATGACGAGCCAGAGCCGGTCGGGGACACGCTGCCAGATCCAGTGCCAGACGACGATTCCGTACCGGTGCCGGTGCCGGAAGCTGACGTCGACGCAGTGGACGCCGATCCGGTCAAAGTCCCGGTGGAGACTGAACTCGACCCAGTACTGGTACCAGGAACAGACGTCGATACAGAAGATACTGTGCCCGTCGCAATTACAGTCGTAGAGCCGGTACCAGAAGCGGATGTGGTCGCGGTAGAGCCTGTGCTTGAGATGGTATCAGAGGATGAAGCTGTGGCCGTGCCGGTTCCCGAAGATCCAGTAGAACTGGTAGCAGTGCCTGTAGCCGAGGTCGTCGCGGACCCGGTGCCAGATCCAGAAGTCGAGACTGACCCGGTTCCGGAGGCAGAGGTAGAGATCGTGGATGCCGCTCCTGAGGAGGAAACTGTGCCAGACTCTGTGGCTGACGTGCTGCCAGTACCCGAGCCGGAAACGGAGGCTGTGGACGACGAGCTTGAAGCAGTGCTGGACACCGATCCTGTTCCTGTAGACGCTGTGCCGGAGCCCGTAGCAGAGGTCGACGACACGGACCCTGATCCCGAAGATGATCCGCTACCAGACGCAGTCGACGCAGTGGGTGTGATGAAGGATCCGGAGTTCGTCGTGCTCGCGGTGGCTGACTCCGTGGCTGAGGTTGAACCAGATCCAGAGCTTGATCCCGACGTGGAACCAGGCGCCGTTGCTGTTCCGGAGCTAGATACAGTCGCGCTCCCAGAAGAGGCAGTCGCGGTAGACGAGAGAGCCGAGCCGGTGCCAGAGCTTGACGCGGTGGCAGTCGATGATTCAGTCGCCGAAGCCGACGTGGTGACCGATCCACCGGAGCTTGTTGCGGATGCCGACCCTGTACCGGACGTAGACGCGGTGCCAGAACCAGATGCCGTTGAGGAGGCTGATCCAGAGTTGGAGGCCGCGGACGAGACAACTGATCCAGAGCCAGTGGACGTTGACGCTGTGTTCGTTCCGGTGCTGGACGCCGTTCCGGTGAAGCTGACGCCCGAGCCAGATGAAGACACTGTTGAGCTGGTTGCAGAACCTGAACCTGTGCCTGTGCTGGAGCCGGAGCTGGTCGGCGTCAACGTCGAAACAGATTGCGTGGCCGTAGAGCTGGACGCGGATCCCGTTGCAGTGCTCGATACAGTGGCCGATCCCGACCCTGAGCCAGATGATGTTGCTGATGCAGTGGAAGACGCGGAGCCAGATCCGGAACTTGAAGACGTCACTGACGCTGTGCCGGGTACAGATCCAGTAGACGACGCAGTGCCAGTGGCCGAAGTATCGGTGTCGGTAGCTCCGCCCGAGCTCGCTGCGGACGATGTGGTCGATGCAGAGCCTGATGAAGACACTGAGCCCGAGCCCGACGCAGACGATGAGGAGCCAGATGCTGTGCTGCTGGCAGCAGAGGCGGTATTCGTACCGCTTGTGGTGGCAGAGCTTGACCCGGAGACTGTGCTTGAACCACTTGCGGTAACGGAGCTCGACACGGAAGCTGTGCTCGAGCCACTAGAACTGACAGAGGCGGATCCTGAAGTGGTGGACGAGGGTCCTGATGCGGTTGACGAGCCGCTGCCAGACGTCGACCCAGTCGCCGAGCTGACGGAGCCGGTAGACGACCCCGTAGCAGTGCTCGTGGCCGAGCTTGAGGTTCCGGATCCAGAAGATACGCTGGCCGTACCAGTTGACGAGGTACTCCCCGACGCTGTTGACGCCGTCGAGGCCGTCGCACTGCCCGAAGTAGAAGAAGTGGCGGTATTGGTGACTGAGGCGGTGCCTGACGAAGCAGATCCCGAGCTAGTCGTCGACGCAGTCGATGAGCCGCTGCCTGAGCCCGACGAGGAAGACACACTGCTCGTCGCAGACGAACTGCTAACATTCTCTGTGTTTGTAAGTGCGCTCGAAGCGGGGAGGGACGAAGAGGAAGAAGAACCAGAGCCCGTCGTAGACGCGGTTGATGAGCCACTTGTTGTGGCCGATCCAGTGGATGTTGTGCCGGAAAAGGATGCATACGGAGTCGAGGTGGCAGAGACTGAGAATGATGGTGAGCCGGTCGCTGAACTGCTTGCTCCCGATGTCGGTGCAGAGCTCGAGCTTCCAGACGCAGACGTGGTGTCCGTGTCAGTGGCCGAAACCCCGCCCGAGCCAGTAGATGAAGCTGTGCTGGAGCCAGAACCCGTGATTGTGGACGATGCTGAACCTGATGGGGTGACAGAGCTAGAGCCAGAGGCCGTCGAAGAGGCCGATACCGAACCTGATGGACTAGAGCCAGAGGCCGTTGAAGAGGCCGATACCGAACCTGACGGGGTGATGGAACTAGAGCCAGAGGCCGTCGAAGAGGCCGATCCTGAGCCTGATGGGGTGACAGAACTAGAACCAGAGGCCGTCGAAGAGGCTGATCCTGAACCTGATGAACCAGAGCCAGAGGCCGTTGAAGAGGCTGATACCGAACCTGACGGGGTGATGGAACTAGAGCCAGAGGCCGTCGAAGAGGCTGATCCTGAACCTGATGAACCAGAGCCAGAGGCCGTTGAAGAGGCTGATACCGAACCTGATGGGGTGACAGAACTAGAGCCAGAGGCAGTTGGAGAGGCCGATCCCGAGCCTGATGGACCAGAGCCAGAGGCAGTTGAGGAGGCTGATCCCGAACCTGATGGACCAGAGCCAGAGGCAGTTGAGGATGCCGATGCCGAGCCCGATGAGCTTCCTGATCCGGTGGCAGAGGTTGAGGGAGCGACTGAGCCAGATCCAGAGATTGCCGAAGATGCTGACCCTGATACAGATGAGGCACCAGACGCCGAGCTCGACGCCGTAACTGACCCGGTAGCAGAGGTGGATCCCGAGCCTGATGGAGTCGTCGAACCAGATCCAGAAACCGTTGGAGAAGCTGATCCCGAGCCTGATGGAGTCGTTGAACCAGATCCAGAAACTGTTGATGCCGACACTGAGCCTGACGAGCTACCTGATCCGGTGGCAGAGGTTGATCCTGAGCTTGATGAAGTGATCGAACCAGATCCAGAAACTGTTGAGGATGCCGACCCGGAGGATGCCGACCCTGAGCCTGAAGAGCTACCTGATCCGGTGGCAGAGGTTGATCCTGAGCCCGACGGAGCAACTGAGCTAGATACGGACGCCGTCACGGATGCTGATCCTGATACGGATGGGGTTCCTGACCCCGAACCAGATGCGCTCGACGAGCTACTTCCTGATGCAGACAAAGATGCAGAGGCGCTACTAGAACCGGAAGCCGTCTCAGTGGCAGTAGCACTCGTTGAGCCTGAGCCGGACACCGAGCTGGACGCCGACGCCGACCCTGTTGCCGTTGAACCAGAGGCGGACACGCCGGAGGCAGTGGAGCTGAGCGATCCCGTCGCCGATGAGCCAGAAGCTGATCCGGAGCTGGATCCTGTGGCACTGGCAGTGATGGAGCCAATAGAGATGGGAACAGAGCTCCCGCCGGACTCGGACGGCGACGCATTGCCTGTCGGCGAGCTGCTAGGGCTGCCAGAGATGCCATTGGAAGTGCACGATGGAGTGACGCAGGGAATGAGTCTAGAGCCGAAACCGAGTCAGTAGCTGATATCAACCATTGCAATTCACATTTCCTCTCCCCCCTCTCCTCTTTTGTTGTCCTTCTGGGTTTAACTTACGTGGTGCTTGTGGTACTAGTGCAAGTCGTTGTGATCGTAAACACGGTGCTATAAGACGTCGGGGAAGGAATATGGACAATGACACCGCAGATGTTGATATCCGTCACCTGCGGAAAGTATGTGGCGATGGCGATGGGAATCTTGGTGACGGCCAGGACGGGCTGGAGCTGCAGCGTCGCCGTGCTGTTGACGGCGTCGGCCCCAATCTCTGGGCTGCTCTGTGCCTGAGCCGCGCCGTGATGCCACGCCAGCATCACGGACGCTGCCGCCGCAAAACCACGCAGGGAGGCCATGCTCCTTTTCTTTCTCTTCTTTTGGGTTCACCAACCCCCGAGGTGAAGGCGAGGGTGAAGACAGAGCCAAACTGGTGTATGAAAGGGGGGTGGGAGGGACACCAGTCTTGCAAGAAATATGGAAGCACTGCCACGAGGGAGAGACGAAAGAAGTAAAAAGAGCGTCTTCCTTCACAGACGCAGGAAACTTCGCCCCCCGCGTGCTTGCCCACCCCAGCATCTATATAATTCTTTCTGTCATACTTGTGCGGACCTTTTCTTTATTTTTCTTTAATTTATTTTTTAAATTTTGCCTGGAGCCACGAGAGAACAGCAGTCCAACAGTTTGGTAGCCAGAAATGCCAGATGGCGACCGCCATGGATGGGTTAGAGTTTGTGTTTGTGCTTCCGTGGGTGGAAAGACACGAGCGTGTCTGGTGCGACGTTTCGGGACGCCGAGCCGCGTACACGATTCCATGCCCAAAGTCTGTCGGCCTGCCACTTGATGGCGCCTCGAAGCCACCTTGACGCAGTTTTGGATTTTCGATGCACGACTGTATCGGCGTGGTGGGTTTGAGGGGGGCCGCTGGCTTTATCGGTGATGCATAGACTTGTACGTGTTGTCTTTTTAAGCCCTTCCCTGATCGGGCGTCACTGCTGGTGCTTTTGCCATGGCGATTTTGCTTCTCGCTCTTGTTCTAATCATTATCATTATTGTTACTCCTTGTCTTTCTTCGTCGTCGTCGTGCCGAGTCCGAGCTGCTGCCACATCACTTCGGTCATCTATATACACCATATTTCATCACGAGAGGCCCCCCCAGTCCACGGCTGCCAAATTGTCCGATTTCCCGATTTGGCAACCACATGCGGCAACGTCGGGAGCCACCGAGGCGTTGCCCATTTTTTTTCTTCTCAGCCACGCATTTCCGCATGCGGACCATCCCAACAAACAAAAGCGGTGCCCCCTCTCCCAGGATAACCTGTACAAGAATGCGATTCTTCCGGAAACAGTTGTCCACTGCCGACTTCTTCTCCTTCGATCCCTATTCTGCCTCTTTTCCCCTCCGCCCACCGGACTCCCCCAGCAAAGCCCGCGTGCCAGCAACACACATAGTCTTCCGCCATGGACAAGGGATTGCGGTAAAAGCGGGGTGGAGCTCGGCCGAAGCTTCCAAGGTTCTCTTTTCACGGGAACACAAGAGTGTCAGCCACAGCCCAAAGCATGGCTCGAACCACGCCGACATCTTGCCCTCTTCCCCTCCTCTTCTGCTCGAGGGAACACAGCGCAAGCTGACGAAATATGACACAATCCGCCCTCATGGCAACAAGCATCTGGCACATGATCGGCCGATCGTGGACCCATGCTCTTTTTATTTCTCTTTTTTTTTTTTTGAGTTTGGTTGAGTCGCTTGTGGCAGAAAGGCAAACATCCACGATTTTCCATGCTGTATCACATCAACCGGCACTCTTATATCCAGCAAGGCTTTTCGCGAGAAATGCGATGAAACGCCATCCTTTTTCTTCTTTCTCCCCCCACGAGAGAGGAGGGAGGACAAAAAAAAAGGGGGAAACCAACGAGGGAACGGAATGCAAAAGGAGAAAAAGCAGCCTGGCCCATAATCAGCGTTTGATCTTTCTGGTCATTTGAAAGAGAAAGAGGTCCAGCTGCCTCCTCCCACCCTCCTTCCTCTGTGTCCTTCCGTTCTTTTTTTTCTCCTCCTTGGTCTGGCGGAACGCAGATCTCAAAACTCTCTGCAGTCCCTTTTTACACTCCAACTCCAGAGGTCAGCCGCCCTTTGGTAGTTGTGCCCGCCCGTCCTGCTTTCTTTTCTTTTGTTCCCTCTATGATTTTGCCTTTTCGTTGCTGCCTTTGCGCGGGGTGAGGACAAAAGAAGAAGAGAAAGAAACCGCGGACACACCCACAAGGAGGAAAAGAAGAAACGAACAAGAAAATCCCTCCTACCAGAAAGAACAACAGCAACACAGACTCACGGAAACAATGCATCAAAAGCTCGCCGTGGCAGTCGCCTTGCCTTGGCTCCTCTCCGTCTCGGTACTAGGCGACTTGGTGGAATTGGCCGACCCGCCAAAGTGCAGCGTGACAGTCACGACATATCTTCCCACAAGCACGCAGACCTTCACCGGGGGAACCGTCACTTGGTCAGCCTCATGGACTTGCCCTTCCAATGCTATAGGACCTGGCGGAAGCGGTAATGGCGGCTCAGGAGGCAGCGGCGGCGGCAACCCAGGCGGCAGCGGCGGCAGCAACCCAGGCGGCAGTGGAGGCAACAACCCCGGCTCAGGCAATGGCGGTGGTGGCAGCGGAGGAAGTCCAAACGGCTCCGGAGGTGGTTCTGGTGGCTCTGGCAACGGAAGCCCTGGCAGCAACGGAGGAGGTTCTGGCTCCGGCTCTGGTTCTGCTCCGGGCTCTGAACCTGCTGCGGCAGGCGTTGGGTCTGGAGATAATGGCAGCGGCTCCGGGTCTGGAGGTGCAGGTAGCCCAGGAGGCAGCGGCGGTTCTGGCTCGGGATCGGGCTCGGGATCGGGCTCTGGCTCAGGTTCTGGCTCGGGTTCTGGCTCAGGTTCTGGCTCGGGATCGGGCTCGGGATCGGGCTCTGGCTCAGTTTCTGGCTCGGGCTCTGGCTCAGGTTCTGGCTCGGGCTCAGGCTCGGGATCGGGCTCTGGCTCTGGCTCAGGAGCAAGTGGCAGTGGAGGCTCTGGCACCGGATCTGGCTCTGGCTCTGGGGGCAGTGGAAGTGGAACAGGTCCCAACAATGGCGGAGGCTCAGGTACCGGAAGCGCAGGCTCCGGGCCTGGGTCCGGCGTTGGTCTTGGATCTGGCTCAGGCTCTGGATCTGGATCTGGCTCGGGCTCAGGCTCAGGACCAGGTGTCGTCGCTGCTGGAGCCTCTTCGTGGAAGCCCAAGGTTGTGGCGATATCGTGTCTTGTCGCCACTGCTGGCATCTTTTTAATCTTGTAATAATTTCGTAGCCTCTCGATGTGAGTAATTGACCTTTTTTTTTCCCCCGTCGAGACACCTCCGCCCCGATCATGGCCGCTCTCTTGATTGTTCATAGTACCTTCCTGTCATTCTAACAGAGATGATACAAGACATTTCTTTAATGAGCCGCCGCACCGTCGGGCCAGCTTGTAGAAGAACTTGCAGCGGACCTTTTCCGTGATCCCGTCTCCTCGTTTGTGCCAGCCCTTGTTTCCTCTTCTTTTTTCCCTTCTTCTCTTTTACCTTCAATTCATTCGAAAGAAAAAATAAGGTTTGCGGTATGATCAAACCTGCAGGACCGCTCGGGCGGGGAAAAACGAACTAACAGTAGTCGAACCTTAAAAAAAAAAATCTCCGACAGCTTGTGCATGCGAAATGTAACGTCTTCTTACTCAATCAAGCGTCAACTACCTCGCGGTTCGCGCGCCGCTTGGTTCACGGTCTTCTACTTGCGCACTTTCTTTTGGTGGGAAAGGTACAGTCCTTGGGCGTTGGCATTGGTGGAAATAATACTGCAGACGTTGAACCTACCTACCTCACGTCTAGTAACCCCTGTCGCTGCCCCAGACCCTGGTCAGCATTGACAAGTTGTATCGCAGCGGGCTGCGACGAATAAGAAGAAGTGAGGTAGCAAGTGTGTTTGGTTGGTTGCTTTGTTTCTAGGGTCCCAGCAAGATCGGCCGACGACAACACCGAGGGCGACTTTTTTTTTTTGAGAAAAAATTCTTGATGCTATTTGCTGCCGGGACGTCTGCGCTCTGGGTCTCACAATGAAATGAAGTAGATTAATTGACGCTGCTTTTAGCAAACAAACCAGGCTGAACATGCCTCTCCGCTCCCGTCAACTAAAAAATTCTCTTGTATATATATTTATA
>JAPFUF010001009.1:0-29530 GCA_030780645.1 Aschersonia sp. MBC 508
CCCCCCACCCTTACCCTTTGTCCTCTTCCCTGAAACCCCGCCTTCATCGTCGCCAAATCTCTTTCAGCAGCTCCAAACGCCTTAGCACGCCACATCGTATCACCAGAAAGAAAACCTATCAAGTTTGGAGCTGGATCAAGATACGATGGCGGACAAAATCAATCAAGCGTATGCCGGGGCAGTCGCTTCCGGCCTCCTACCTGGTGCCTGCCTCATGGCAGGACACAAAGACGGTAAGGTCATCACATCTCCACGTCCACGGCTTTGTCCACATGACCGAGCTTAGAGCCTGATGACTGGCAAGGTGCTTTATTCAAACTCGTTTGGTCGAGCCAGCCTTAAGGCTAGCCGCCCTGATGCCTTCTCCGCGTCCACTGTCTGCAGCGTTGCCTCCATGAGCAAGGTCGTGACGTCTGTGGCCGTTCTTCAATGCGTCGAAGCCGGTCGCATCAGCCTGGACGAGAATGTCCGGCCGTTGCTCCCGGAAATGGGCAAGTATGGCGTCGCGACTGGCTTTGACGACAAGGAGAATTCGGCTGTCTTGGCTCCAGACGAACCGCCCATCTCTCTCCGCATGTTGCTCAGCCATACCTCTGGGCACGAATATGACTGGCTCAACCCTATGCTCGGCAAATGGCGAGTAGCTCGCGGCGAAGAGCCTTGGACCGGGCCAACAGTTGCGGACAAGTCTGCCCTCCCCCTAGTTTTTGTCCCAGGTACTGGCTTTGCCTATGGAGCTGGCCCTGACTGGGCGGAAAAGGTAAGACGACTTTTCTGTTTTCACGACTATTCCACGTTTACCGTCACAAGATGGAAGCTGACTTGGCCCTCTTCAAAGGTGGTGGAGGTCGTCACGGGCCTGACTCTTGACGAGTATATGCGTCGCAATATCTGGTCCAAGCTTGGCGTCCAAGGTGAGGTTACATTCTACCCGAAATCGAATCTTTCCATGAAGGACCGCATGGCAGATATCAGTACCCTGAATGAGAAGAACGAGCCTCCTGCCACCGATGAACCAACTTTTGATATCCTTTTTGGTGGCACGGACTGCCTCGGTGGCGCCGGAGTGTATGCCCCAGCCTCGGCATTCTTCACCATTCTCTCGGCTATATTCCGCCGCGATCCAAAGCTTCTGACGGGAGAATCGTATCAAGAGCTATGTCGGCCGCAGCTCGACGAGAGGGCCGAGCAGGCTCTTAATGAGTACTTTCACCTCTCCCCGATTCATTCACAGTTTTTGGGTCTGGGCGTTCCGCAAGAAATCCGGAAGACGTGGTCATTTGCGGGTCTCGTAGTCAAAGACGACTTGTAAGGGCGGTTCAAGAGAGGAACCACCATGTGGGGAGGTGTTCCGAGCATGATGTGGTTCATGGACCACGAGGCTGGCACCTTTGGGACCGCCTTTTGCCAAATTCTCCCCCCCATGTCCCCGCCCATCATGGCCTTGCACTTTGGTTTCCAGAGTCGTGTTCTTGAAATTGCTGGAACCCAATGAAAAATCTCTCTTTTCAGTCTAAATACTGTAACGTGGGGGAGGAAACGGACGCAGAGACGCAACATGCACTCGTACTGCAAGTCGTCGAGAAGGCGTCCTAAATCTGAACTTGGGCGCATACATTCATTTTTTTCCCTGCCCTTCAAAGGTAGCTCTGACACTTTCAGCTGCTGTAGCCTAAGTGCCAAAAGCATCATGTTTAGCCAAGGAGAAATGTGCCGAGTGTTTAAAAAATACCACGGACGCGTGGCGCCCGGCCACATCTGTGCAAATCATTTCATGCTGGACTACTCGACAGCCGCTCGCGGAGCTGCGTGCGTGAGCCACGAATTCCGGACCTCAGCTGTGCCCTGTTTGCTCGTCGCTCGAATTGGTCACCGAGCTGCGAGCTTTGCCAAGACCACTCAAAGGGGCGGAAATGACTGTCAATCTCTGCCTTGTCGATCACGCTGCACATGTGTCTGCAGGTTGAGAAGGAAACAAAAAAACCTCATGCAGTCATCATGCGGCCCATCACAGGTCTTCCATCATCACGGCTGCGCCGTCCTTTGTGGATCGTTGGCAGATGACACCGTGTGAGAAACGGTCGTTTGTGACGGAGAATTTGCGAGTCCGTCTGATCTCGATGAAGTGCAGATGTTGTGGCGGGTAAGGATTCGACAAGGCCTTCAAGTCACAGGCCGCCAAGGATGGCTGCCTTGCCTGGAAGCCTCACTAAAGATTTGAGATTGACGGAATGTCAGGGGAGCCGGGCGATCTCCGCGCGTCGTTGTGCACTTCCATCATATTGCTGTCCCCAAAATCAGAATCAGTTTCCCAGATTCTCCCAACCCAAAGTCTACGAATCACTCAAACGCTTGGATTCCCTCCACAGTTTGTCAATATTTCTTAATCTTTCTTGGTACAGAAGGCAACAAAAGAAAACCCCATCTCTCAGTTTCCACAGTATCTGATATTTTTTTTGGTGAAAACATGCCGATGGCTACCATCAAGCAAACGCCCATCGCTGTCGTTGGACATGCATGTCGTCTCCCCGGAGACTCTCACACGCCAGAGCAGTTTTGGGACTTTCTTGTCAATGGAAAAATTGCCGACACGACTCCTCCATGCCCGAGGTTTAATTTAGATGGCCACTACGACTCTTCGTTACGGCCTTACACAATGCGTTCTCCGGGGGGCATGTTTATCAATGTCAATATTGAGGATATTGACGCCGGCTTTTTTGGACTTTCGAACATTGATGCCGTTTCTATGGATCCCCAGCAACGCCAACTACTTGAAGTTGTCTACGAAGGGCTCGAAAATGCAGGTCTCAGCCTTGAGCGGATCAGATCCACGTCATTTGGATGTTTCGTCGGGTCTTATGCATCAGGTTCGTTACTCCCATGCGTGGGAATTTGTTGACACCCACGTGCCAGGATGTGGGTGTTCCTGTGTATATGTCCAAATTCCAGCTGAAACCCAAGTGCGTTCAGATTTCAGCGACATGCAGAACCGCAACCCAGAGGACAGAGTACCTAGCTGCACCGTGGGTAGTGGTCGTGCCATGCTGAGCAATCGCATCAGCCATTTTCTCGACATCACAGGTCCTAGGTAAGGCACGCGTCGGGCCATCCTCTCCCCTCCCAAGTCATACCCGTCGCTTGTGTACTGAACTAGCACACAGCATGACAATTGACACCGCATGCTCCGGAAGCCTCGTTTCAGTCGACCTGGCCTGCCGCTATCTTCACTCCGGGGACGCAGATGGCGCCATTGTCGCCGGCTGCAACCTATATATGAGTCCCGAACACAACATGGACCAGGCTGCGATGTCATCGGCCGCCTCTCCGACTGGTAGGTGCTGGACGTTCGATGCTCGAGCGGACGGCTACGTTAAGGCGGAAGGTATCAACTGTCTCATTCTCAAGCGCCTTGATGATGCTCTGCGAGACGGCGACCCCGTTCGGGCCGTCATTCGTGGCACGTCGACCAACAGCGATGGCAGAACTCCTGGTATAGCGAGCCCCAGCGCAGAGGCTCAGGCCAAAGCTATTCGCCGGGCATATGAAAGGGCTGGCATTACGGACTTGAGCAACACCAGCTACCTGGAATGCCACGGAACAGGCACTTTGGCTGGTGATCCAATTGAGTGTCTGGCTGCATCCACGGTGTTCTCTCCTTCCCGTGCCGACGGCTCAGTCCTTCGAATTGGTTCTGTTAAGAGCAACATTGGACACTCCGAGCCCGCGGCCGGTATTTCAGCTATGCTGAAGGCAGTGCTGACTGTTGAAAGAGGACTCATTCCTGGCAATCCAACATTCGAGAGGCCGAACCCCAAAATTGACTTTGAGGCTAAAATGCTGTTCGTGTCCAAGTCCACGACTCCGTGGCCAAGCAACACGCTGAGAAGGGCCAGCATCAATTCATTTGGCTATGGTGGATCAAATGCCCATGCCATTGTTGAGCATCCTAGCGTTCTGATACCGTCCCACAAACCAGCCTTCACGTCATCTTACTCCACAAGCGGCATTGATCTCCTCTCTGATTCAAAGTGCGATGATACTCGACGCTTGCTGGTCTTCTCCGCAAACGACGACGTTTCCCTCCCAGACTCCATCAAAGCCTATCTACGTCATCTCGTGAACCCAGCTGTATCGATCAAGTCAGCCGATCTGGCCTACACCTTGTCTGAAAGGCGTACTCATCACTTCTTCCGGGCATACGTTGTGTCCAATGGCTCGTCTTTCAGGGCGAATCAAGTCGTCTACGGGAAGCAGCTCGAGCCTCGGCGACTATGTTTCGTTTTTACTGGGCAGGGCGCACAGTGGCCGCTTATGGGGCGCGACCTGTTGGCAAACTTTCTAGTCGCGAGGGAGATGGCCCAAAGTCTAGACGAAACACTCCGATCCATGAATGAAGGGCCTTCCTGGAGCCTGCTGGAGGAGCTCAGTGCCCCTCGCTCTGCCGATCACATGCGACAGCCTGAATTCTCCCAGCCGCTCACCACCGCATTGCAGCTCTGCCTGCTCTCCGTACTGGGATACTGGGGTATCAAGCCCCTAGTGGCTGTCGGCCACTCATCTGGAGAGATTGCGGCTGCTGTAGCGGCGGAGAGGCTGTCCCCGAAAGACGCCATCAAGGTGGCTTATCTACGTGGCAAGGCAACCCAAGACGCCCTACCACGGCAGGTGGCTGACCTCGGAATGCTGGCTGTCGGTATCGGCCACGAAGAAGCGCGACATTACGTCGAGTCCTTTCCCAAGGTGCAGATTGCTTGCATAAATAGCCCCAAGAGCGTAACACTCTCTGGTCTTACCCGAGATCTGAACTCCCTTCAAGAGCAGATCAAATCCGATGGGCATTTTGCACGCCTTCTCATGGTTGACATGGCATATCACTCGGACTACATGCAAGACATTGCTGATGTCTATCGTAGACTTCTGCTGGAACAATGCCCATCGCTTTCGTCAAAATCGGAGAGTCAGGCAACGACGGATCGTCAATCGGTCGCATTCTTTTCTACAGTCCACGGTGGCCTCTACAAAGCGACACTGAACATTAAATATTGGGTAGAGAACATGGTTTCACCCGTTCTCTTTGACTCTACAGTTACTGGCCTGCTCAAAAGCGGCATGGCAGACTGTCTCATCGAGCTGGGCCCTCGAGGTGCGCTTGGAGGACCTATCAAGCAGATCAGAGAGGCGTTACACAAGGGTGGTGACTCAACGTCCAAGTTCGAATACATGCCGTCATTTGTAGGAGACAAAGACCCTACCTTGGCCTTATTTGACGTTGCCGGGAAACTCTTCTTCCGTGGAATGGGTGTAGAGGTGAACAAGGTCTGCGATTGCAAGAACCAGGCATCGTTGTCCACCGAGGACCCGAAAGTGATTGTCGATTTGCCAAACTACCAGTGGAACCACTCTGTCAAATACTGGTATGAGAATCAGGCGAGCAAGGATTGGAGGTTTCGGCCTTACCCGGTGCATGACCTCTTGGGAACCAAGGTACTGGACACTTCGTGGAGCTCGCCAACCTTTCGAAGGACACTCCGGCTCAAAGACGTGCCGTGGATTAAAGACCATAGCATCGGCAACGACATAATTTTTCCTGCAGCCGCATACATTGCCATGGTGGCCGAGGCCATGTTTCAAGCTGGCAAGGCTTCGGGCATGGAGGAGCTCGCTGGCGTCGAGACCATCAGCCAGACTTCCTGGAGGCTGCGCAATGTGCGGCTACTTCGCGCCCTCGTCCTAGAAGAGAACGTCGATCATCACTTGTACCTAGAGTTGAGTCCCAGTCAAGGGCCTCGCGATGCCTGGTTCATCTTCAAGATTCTGACCCTCTCGGATGATGTCTGGACAGAGCATGCCAATGGCCTCGTGAGACTCGGACCCAAGACGGCGGAAGCGGCATCAGAGACGGATCTGCTTCCACTTCGTTTTCCCTGCCCGGCCAGTATTTGGTACAAATCAATGAATGCCGTCGGCTTCAACTTTGGGCCCTTGTTTCGAAATCTCGTGGAAATAGAATCGAGATCGGGACAGCGCACAAGTCGAGCCAGGATACGCCTCAGGAATGAGGACTCGAAGACTCCGGAGTCGCGGTATCTCATCCATCCCAAGATTTTTGACACTTTTTTCCAGGCTGGTATACCGTCGTTATACCAAGGATACCGAACAGACGTGTGTGAGGCCCTGGTGCCAAAGTTCATCGAGGAGATTGTCATTGGTGCTCGCACAGATGACGCATCAGAAAGTGCTATGGCTGTGACAGACTCGGAATTTGTCCGAGGGAGGCCAGACAAAGTGCACAATTACAAGTCCAACATCAGGATTTACGACGAAGTCTCCCGATCTTGTCTGGTAGAAGTTCGTGGTCTGCATTGCGCAGAGCTACACGCGCCGCAGACAGCCGAGGAGACGTCACAAAAACTCCATTTCATGAAAGAAATATGGAAACCCGATATATCTCTCCTGCGTGGTGTCGTACATATCGACGCGTTGGCAGCCAATGACAAGATCGCAAACCTACTTTCGAAATGTCTCCGTCTTCCCGTCTTTGCTGCGTTTCTTTTGTCGCTCCTCAAACACAAAGTAGCGACTCCTTCGGTGCTGGATATTGACTTGTTGCGACATGATCACGAGGCAGACAGAGACAAAGCAGTCACGGATAGGCAAGCCTTAGAAAACAGCGACATTGACGAGCGACATGAGGAGATGAGTTCGTGTCTTTCTGCTTTTGATCGCTATGTCTGTTGCTTTAGAGATTCCGAAAGCATGGAAGCGGCTTTCGTGCAATTTGGCAGTCTATCGGAAGTGAAAATCGAAACATTTGATCCCGTCTCTATCCTCAAGGACACATCTGCAGTCAAAGGTGGCTTCGACCTGGTTGTTCTTCGTGTATCATCTACGGAGACTACCAGCGACTTTGAACAAGCACTCAAATCTGTCCGGAACCTTTGCAGCCCGAGCGGACTTCTGCTTCTTGTAGAGCAGCATGCCGCCTCTGATCAGTCATTACTCCGCGTTGAGCCCCTTTTACAATCTTCAGGTTTCTTCGAGCGTATGAAATACCCTTGTCTATTTCAAGATCCGGGTCCTGTCGAGCCTCGGGTGACGGTTCGCCTGTGTTCGCCTCAGACGTGCGTACAGGAGACGCAAAGGCACGCAATCGACCTCACGGTCCTGGACCTGTCAAATGGCGCGTCCGAAGATCTGTCTGCAGTGGTTCAGTCTTTGAAAAGTTATGGTTGGACGCCATGCGTAAGGAAGCTGTCTGATCCATTGCCTGCGCTATCGCAGCAACCTACCCTCCTTGTGGACGATCCAGCATCTCCACTACTAGCCAATATCACGGAGTCTGATTGGGTTTCTTTGCAACGTCTTCTCATTGGAGAGAGGATTATCCTCTGGTTGACCATGGGCTCTCAGCTCGACACGCCATTGCCGTCCAATGCTCTTATTCATGGTTTCGCGCGCAGTGTGCGGGGCGAAGAGCCAAGACTGAATCTCAAGACCCTTGACCTGTCAAGTGACGGTGTTCGGAGCCCCGCTGATCTCATTGCCCGCGTTCTCGAAAATACCTCGAGTATCGAAGACAAAAAACCAAACCTGGCACAATCGGACAATGAGTTCTGTGAGCGTCACGGGATACTATACATTAGCCGAGTGATTCCGGATGAGGGTTTGCTGGATGTAGCAAGGGACGATGCCTATGGTGCCAAGCTCAAAGACATGTGGCTGAGAGAGAACCCCAATACAACCAGACTGTGGTGCGAAAGACCTGGGGACCTCAACACACTCCACTTCAACGAGGTGATTGATCATCAGGAGTATCTAGGGGACGGCGAAGTCGAGGTGGAGATTGGCGCGGCAGGCTTGAACTTCAAGGTCAGCGTCTCTTGTCTTCTCGGTTGTTGCCATTTACAGAGCGACATTTTGATACTAATTGGAAGCTCGCACATAGGACATCATGACTTCGTTAGGTGTTGTGTCTGAGGACGAATGCCAACTCGGATTGGAAGGGGCGGGCATCATCACCCGAGCTGGCAGCAAAGTCACGTCGTATCATGCCGGTGATCGGGTCTTGATTCATAGCAAAGGGTCATTTAGCAATCGCCGTCGTGTGCCCGCAGAGAGCGTCTTTTTGCTTCCAAATACCATCTCATTTGAGGATGCAGCAACTATGAGCATCGTCTACTTCACAGCGATATACAGTTTCATCGAGATTGCAAGACTTCAGCGCGGCCAGTCCGTTCTGATTCACTCTGCTACGGGTGGCGTCGGCCTTGCGTGCATTCAGCTCTGCCGCTACCTGGGTGCTGAGATATACGTCACCGCAGGAAGTCCTGAAAAGAGAAGATTCCTCGCCGAACAGATTGGCATCTCGCCAGAAAGAATCTTTTCTTCGCGAGACATACGATTTGCGGCGGAAATCAGGCGCCAAACGAACGGTCGTGGCGTCGACTATGTCCTCAATTCCTTGACGGGTGACCTGCTCGATGCATCCTGGAGGCTACTAGCAGACCATGGCATGCTGCTTGAAATTGGCAAAAAAGATATCGTGGACAGAAACGTCCTGTCCATGGAGCCCTTTGATCGCAATTGCGCATATCATGGCATTGACATTTCACAGACAAGCATTATTTCTGACCTGCCGCTTGTGTACAGAGTTTTGCAGAAGATCCGAGAGCTCTTGGAAGATGGACACATCAAGCCAATCTCTCCAAGAAAAGATTTCCCATTCACGGACATCAAGGAAGCTATGCGATACATGCGGTCAGGAGAACACGTGGGCAAAATCGTCATTTCAAGCGGCAATGATGGTGACGTTTTGGTGCCAGTCCGGCCGGCCGCTCGTCGGCTGAGGCTGGATCCTGGCTCCAGCTATCTGATTGTCGGGGGTTTGAGTGGCCTCTGTGGAAGTCTAGCAATTTTCATGGCACGCTGTGGCGCACGAAGCCTGATAATCTTTTCACGGCGCGGGCTCGCTCGCGACGACATTTCTCAACGAGTCCTGCAAGATCTGCTCAATTTGGGTGTCAAAGTCGAGCTGGTCAAGGGAGATGTTGCTTGTGCGGCGGACGTGAAACGAGTCTTTGAGCAGTCTGAGCCAACAATCAGGGGAGTCGTCCAGGGCGCGATGGTTCTGCGGGTGGGTGCATGTTCTTTCGCAAACACATGAATTGGTTGAACCCATTGACGACCGCCGTGGTTGTCGTTGCCTCCCTCCTACGTGTCGCTCGTATCGGATCCCCTGATACAGCTACTGATGTTCTGATTGTAGGACAAAACGTTTGAGACAATGACGCGCCAGGAGTACTTCGAGGCCTTGTCATGCAAGTTCCAGGGGACGTGGAACTTGCACAACGCCGCTGCCGAAACAGCAGGGCAAAGACTTGATTTCTTCACCATGCTATCTTCCATCTCTGGCGTCATTGGCAGTGGCGGACAAGCAAACTATGCTGCAGGAAATAGTTTCCAAGATGCTTTTGCGCGCTATCGTCAGTCGCTCGGCCTTTCCGCACAAAGCATCAATCTCGGCATAGTCGAGGACGTCGGTTACATGAGCGAGAACCAAAAGATTGCTGAGCGTGCCCAGTCGCGCAGCGGGCTTTCTAGCATCACTGAGCGTCAGCTACACGAGGTCTTGAAGTACTCTGTGCTTCAGCAAACAACAGGACTGGGCGAGGCGGATGCAAGCCAGATGATCACCGGCCTGCCTTTTCCACTAGCGGACAACTCTCCGCTCCTGCGTGATGCTCGCTTCTGTTCCTTGTCAGTTCCAAAACATTCCTCAAAACACAAGAGTGCCGCAAAACTCAGGGACGAGGACGGAGGCATGAGTGATTTCCTAGCCATGGTCAACGCATCCGCGCCGTCGGAGGTGCTAGTCAAGGGGGCCGTCAAGCTTGTGAACAAACAGCTCGTGAAGGCGCTCGGACTGGCTACTGACGTCGAGGAGTCGAAGCCATTGGGCAGCTACGGCATCGACTCGTTGGCTGCCGTTGATCTGAGGAACTGGGTCAAGCTTCATTTCGGCGCAGATCTGACCACATTCGACGTGCTCAACGCTTCCAGCCTAGGGACTTTGTGTGCAAAGATCGTATGGTGCCTGGGGAACAAATCACGCGTGACTGTTTCGGGAAAGAAACCTGCGGAGACGAGTTAAGCGGCCGACATTGCTTCCGAGAACGCAAATACAGGTTGCGGATAGCCGTGTACTTGAAGCTGGCGGCTCAAGCGCATGTGTTCTTGTGGGGCGCTATCACTCTCGATCGAGGACTCAGCTCGAATACTTTACGTTTTGCGCGTCGAGTTTCGCGTTTCCGCGGACACAAACGAATCCTTTTTATTTATTGCATACACAGCTCAATTTCTTTTGAATATTGCTTGTATTTTCAGATCTATGATTCTTCGTATGCTTATGTCATGAAGATGAATTCTGCGTATGCTTATGTTGTGAAGATGAACTCATTCTTCTATGTTCCATAAAACTTGCTGTGTGATTATGTTACATTACATTATGAATATATGTGATTACTCGTTCTAATTATAATGAGTAACTTGGAGATCCGATGTAGTTAATGCGTCTCTTTCAATATATTATAAGTATGTACACAGACTGACATGGAACCCCGCTGGCTCCTTATCTGCGGCACATAAACGAATAGCACGGCACGGCATACGAATCCGTCATTACACGTGATAAACTCGACATATGCAAGGAATTTTCCAACATGCTACACAGCGATCGAGTTTTCCGACTTGATATTCGCCGTATTTGCACGAGAGCCTATGACCTCACTACCTCTCTGACTTGAACTAACACCCTATTAAATCCGACACGTTACGCATGGTATTGGCTGGTATCGCGAGAGCACTAACTAGAGTGGAGGAAATAGAACGGGGGTAGTGAATCAACCATCAACGTCATGTTTTGGCGCTTACGGCTTTCTGTTTACTTCGTTGGACACGAAGCGGTCACAATACGCCGAGGTGGCCGAGCAGAAGTGCCCCCAACAAGAAAGTATCATCAGGTGGTTTTACATAGCTTGAAGCGAAACGTCAGGCCGAGTCTATCTTGCTGACCAAGCTCGAAGAGCTTACCTCTGACGATGGAAGCGATGAGGATAAAGAGCAAAGTTGGGCAGCCATTCTACAGACACCAGGGCCGATCTAGAGGAAACAGGGGCGGTACCGCATCGATCAACGAAGCGAAGCTCACAACAAGTAGCTTGGCTTCCGACGTAACTCCTGTCGTCTGAAAGGACGCTGTTTACACCGCACAGAAAGAAGCGGCGGGGGATATTGGAGGAAGTTGACTGGGAGGAAGAGCGCTTCGTCAAGGAGCATGTCAGCCCTGCGGAAGCAGTCTTGGACAAAGAAGCCTCCAGCAATGCGAAGGAAGCTATGCCAAATACATCTACAGCTAAAGGCCGAAAGCGGCAACGGGATACGGACGCGGGCGACGAAAACGAGAGGAACGAGGAGAACCCAGACAAGGCTCGATTTCCACCGCCCGCCCCAGCAGCGTCTGGCTGCATAAGATACGGCCAAGACCAACATGACTGGCGCTGATGAGCTTTAGGAGTGCTTTACAGCACTTGTGACTTAGCGTTGAGGCAACAAGAGACAACGGTGTTGCTACTTGCTGAAAATGTCATATTTGCTCATGAAGTACTCCGCGACCAAATTACACATATAAATTGACGAAATCAATACGCAAGACAAGAAGGCTGAGTAGCTTTCGAATCTACGCGCCCTCACTTGAGCCAAATTTTTTCAGAGCCACACTCACTCTTGTTCATCTTGAGATTGATCGAATTGAATAAAATGAGGACAATTATGCTTATCTTAACTGAAAACTCTCACGCGCTGTCTCACGTCCGCCCCCTAGCATCGTCGCCAACCGGAGCAAGAACCCTGCTCTCAACTCCAGTTGCAAGCGAAGCATGTGCACTTGTCCAACTTCACTCATCTGTATTAAAGAACTAATAAGACGTCTGCCCTCTCTGTCGTTTACGCCGATCGCCCGTCATTAGTACTCGCATCTTGGCTAACGTAAGATCCCCTGGTCATCGACATTGTTCCAGTAGTAAATGGAAATAACACCCGAAGAAGCTTTGCTTGGCACGCCGTCAGCAGTCCAAATTGACGGAAAATTCGCCTTTGCGGTTACGCAGACGTCTAGAAATCTGCAGGGATCATCCTTAGAGATCAGTGCTTGATAAGTTGTGTTGCTTGCAACACTTGTTGTCAGCAATTCTCACAGAAGGTGTTGTTCACGTCTGAACACTACTCGGGCGAAGTTTTGAGAACGTGAGAAGTTCAGCCAATACGCCAGCCCCCTTCGGATTGGGGCGATCCGTTTCGTACATTTCCTTATTCGGCTTTTATGAACATGTAGGAGCAGGTATTATGTTGGGAATTTTTCACACGTCGCAATGCTGACAGGGCAACATAGTCGAATACGAAGAGCCAAGGCGAACTCCGTAGGGATGATGTACAGTTGCGGGCGAGTGGGTACTTTATTTCATTCGGAAAGCAGCCCGGTGGCTGAAGGAATGGCGTCATGTCAATGCCGGGATTCCGGTCGCCCGCACTCGAGGTCAAAGAGCATGCCATCACGTCAGATCAGCTTATCAAGGTTCTTTGTCCGCTTCGTGCTCGGCACAGCTGTCTAACATGTTATTTTCTTGCGAAAGCTTGAGGCTGCATGTCACGTTACGCTCACCGGGTGGTCACTTGGCGTGCTTGCGGCTACATTCAAAGCGGCGGTTAGCAGTCCGGCGACTGGATTCGAGATGATGCGACAAATTCGGATCAGAGTTTTTGTCCGGCGAGGGGGCTGAATCATCTCATGTTTTTTTGGTTTATGCCGGTGGCGATGTATCTCGCTCTGGCACTGGGTGTGACGTGAACCGGTATAACGTCCAACGGCTGTTGATTGAAAGACACGAGATGCCAGAACTTCATGTGGAATAGACTAGAGTTTATCTCTGCTGACGAAGAAAGTCTGATGTAGGACGCTCCTGAATGCTGGCTGTTAATGGCCCTCCAAAATAAGATGTCACGCGACTCTGTAAACCAGACACAAGTATATGGGAGCTGGTCACGGTCACATAACAAAGTCGAACCACGAACAGTCCGGTCTTATCTTCTCTTACCTGAGCAATTTCTCCACGTTCAGTGACCTTGTACCAATCTTAAAACGGAACCTGTCACTTTATCTCCGACGCTTGTAAGTTTCTTAGATACAGCCGCTCATACTGAGCTGCTCTGGTCTTTTCCAAGCATTGAGCTCCCGAGCCCGAGGTCTTGCAGATCACAAATTGCCATGCAGAAACGAGGAAAGCGGCAAAGACTCCGGCGATGAAAGCACTCTAATTTGCATATCCTTCGTAAAAGCGGTTGACGTGAGTGACCGTCTTCCCATCGTAGCACCGGTGACAACATCGCAAACGACGGTCAGAAGCTCGGCACCGGTCCAGCGCGATGTCTCCAGAGACTTGAAGGAGCTTGTGTGCACATATATCTGCTCTTGTTCACCGTCAACGACCGTTCTTCGCTTATCGTTGTGCCTTGGATGCGAGCAATGGCTTGATCGACAACAATACTGTCAGACTAGGCAGCCTTTGGCTTCGACGTAGACGCAGACATCGACAAGTGGTCCGTTCTTATGTACCTCTATCCACTAACGCTACTGTCGACGGCATATAGGTCGCTTGGATCTCTCTGACTTCCCTCGATTACACCAGGGGACCGGCTCCAGACATCCGTAGGTTCAGGTGCAACTTCGTCCTTCACCACCAGCAGATCGATCGAGACGTCCATGGACTGACTGAAAATCGAGCACTCCATCTCACCGAGCAGGTCGCTGCATCCCTTCTCGCTATATCTCTCCATGCTGGACGTGTCCGGCCCGACAACAGCATTCACGTGCAGACACGAGCGACTGAGAATCAGGGTGGTCGCCACATCATTAGCCTGAGCAGGTAGTGAGACAGGATTCTATACAATGTCGGGTTACCGCTGCTGAGAATTTTCGGCAGGCGATTCCATTTTCCCCCCGAGGCTCGATCCGGGACGCTGGACCTTATGGTTACACGGGTGAACTCATGTCCCTCCTCCTCTTTGGACTAGTGCCAAGTATAATTTCTACCTTTAGCGCAGTCGACTTTGTGGACAGCCGGGTAGGAGCGGTATCTACCAGGACACAGATAATCGGCGCCTTGATTCCCAGGTCTCTGGTTGGGGCGGCACTTAGCTCTACAGCACGGACGTGTAGTAAATCTCGTATCCCAACAGTCACCCCGTTTCGTGACTCAGAACCTTCACAGGTGGCCAGGACGAGGGCTGGCTTCTACAAACTCCAGAACACCTTTCGGAACTCACCCTGTTTGAATTCCAGCCTCCGCCACTTGCCACTAGTGATCGTTGAAATGCGCGTTTCGTTCTCAAGTCACGCCAGGTAGTTCAGACTGTGTAGATTGAGTGATCGAATTCTAATTCAAAAGGCCAGGTTTTTGGGTTATTGGTAAGTTTCATGCTATTGATTCCGGGCATGACGAACAGGTAACTCCGCCACGCCTCGCCTGATCCCTGCACAGCCCACGGTTTGGCTCAATCTGGATACGGATGGCATCTTGTCGCTCTCACTTACTGGCGTCACAGAGAAAACATTGTAGGCCTAGTGCAGAGCAAAGACTTACAAGAAGCTGGAGGTCTTTTCGAGGCGTTGAGTGTTCAAGGCTTGAACGTCTGGCCTCGTAGACTCGCGCCGCAGTCAACAGGGCCCTAGGGTTTGTTCCCGCGCCCAAGAGAAAAATTACTCCAACCCAGTTGTGCTGATCCGGAGATGCGCTGCTTGCAGCGGCACAGTGCACGATGATGCTGCTTGGCAAAACTGTGGGACGTGGTGAATTCGAAAATCGAAGACGGACTGATCGACGGCCGGATTGAGGACCCGCCCCAGTCGCCACGTGCTCACCTGAGCCCCACCACCATATACAGTAAGTACAACAGTGCAAGACAACAATAAGGGGGGAAATAAAACCCGTTGGCTGGTGGGCGTTTCTGTCTCGGTACGGGCTAGCGTGGCAGACTTCTCGCGCGGCCCGCGTCGGACCCAGCTGAACGAGACGCGCGTTGTCTGGTGGTGCATCACGGGCGAACAACTGCACTGTACGACCAAGGGTCAATTCGCCAGTGGTATCAAAAGGCCTCTAAGGTCAACAAGAAGAAAAGTAACCAGATACGGAAAGCAACCTTGGGTTATAAAAATGAGAAATCGAAATAACAACGAAAAGAGACAAGGCAAGAAAAGAAAGCAAAATGCTTGGAAGACGACGGCATCTGGAGACCTCGCATGTTACCCGCTGCCAGCTGGAGGCACCGCGCATCGCGTGCAGACAGGACGAGACCGCCCGGGGGGGTCTGGGGGTCTGGGGCCCGTTGCAGACAGCCTTGCAAGCAATATGTATGTACCCCTCAGTGTCTTCCGTACAACAATGAATCATTGTATCTGGAGACACGTACAGTAATTACCTGCGGTGTTGATCGAGGGACAGGGGGGCGTATGCGGACCTTTTTTTTCGATGCGCACACGCCACGACTCTAATGAAACGCATGATGCCGCGTGGGGACGCCCTTTTCCGCCCCGTGCTTTTTTTCATGCAACGAGGCCCCGGCAGAGTAACGAACGGAAGGTCGCCTTCTGTTTTCTTTTCGTCCCATCTTATGGCCTGTTTGTTTCCTGTCCCGATGCTCCATTTGCCAATTTACACGTCTTCGTTCGCTCGGGCCCTCTGTCGTCCACTTTTCACAATGCATAACCTTCTTCCCCCCCCCCTTTCCTTGGCCTGGCCAAAGGTAATGTACTATTTACTACAGACTACCGTACCTTAAAGTAAGCTAGCCACCTGCAGGTTGCGAGGCGCCTGAGGTCAAAGCGACTAATACAAACCCGTCCAGACGCGCGAAACTTAAACTTTGTCAAGAGAGAAAAAAAAAAAGCAACAACGCAGAGAGGAAAAGGGGGGGAATAAACAAAACGGCATTGGAGGAGCGAAACAGTGAACCGGACAAAGCAGACGAGCACGGAAGAAACGGTCTTTGCACGCGCTCCCGCCGCCGCCGCCGCTGCCATGTCCTCCAGGTTGCGCACGGCATTCTCGTTTGGCGCAAACCGGTGGGATGTGACGCACCGCTTCGAAACATCGTGGCTTCTCTCGCCGTGGGCGCTTTTTGCGTGCCGAGCTCTGATTGTACGTTGCAGAAAGAAAAAGCCCTCCCCCCCCAAGAACCATCATGATCATGAATTACCACCATCTTTGGTGTTCTCTTCCAATTCGAAACGCCCAATATGGAATAGAGGCTACGAGGAAAAAAATTAGAAACGACATCAGCTAACATCATCATTCTTCACCCGTTGGTTTTTTTCGCAGTCGCTGTACATCTTCACCACGCTCTTCTTCATCATCGGCTACACGTGCGCCAACGAATCACTCGGCGGGTGCGCCGACGTGCGACGCTCCTTTTCCTTCTTCACCGTCCTTACGTACTGGGGGCTCGGCTTCTACTTTCTCGTCTCGGCCGTGCACACGGGCACCTATGCGCTGACCGGGCGCACGCTTCTCAACCACCACAGCATCGCCACCACCT
Organism: Aschersonia sp. MBC 508; assembly: GCA_030780645.1. NCBI lineage: Eukaryota > Fungi > Ascomycota > Sordariomycetes > Hypocreales > Clavicipitaceae > Aschersonia > Aschersonia sp. MBC 508. The sequence goes on from JAPFUF010001009.1 coordinate 16,645, forward strand.
CCACCACCACCACCAACGGCGGCGGCGACAGTCATGGCCTCCCCGTTTCGCCGCTGCGGCGCGTGCTCCAGGCGCTGCACTCCCTGCTGTACACGACCGTCGTGACGCTGCCCTTCCTCGTCACCGTCGTGTACTGGGCCGTGCTGTACCGCGCGCCCTGGTTCGCGCTGCCCTTTGACGCCTGGCACAACGTCTCCCAGCACGCGCTCAACTCCGTCTTCGCGGCCTTCGAGGTCGTCGTCGCGCGGACTGAGCCCATGCCGTTCGTGCACCTGCTGTGGCTCATCCTCATCCTGCTCGGCTACCTGGCCGTTGCCTACATCACCGTCGCCACCCAGGGCTGGTACACGTACAGCTTCCTGAACTACCGCGCCGTGCACGGCCGCGGCTACGTCGCCGCGTACATTCTCGGCATCGCCGTGGGCGTCGTGGTGGTTTTCCTCGTCGTCTACGGATTGATTTGGTTGCGGCGCTGGCTGACCGAGGAGAAGCTCGGCCTGCACGGCAAGCTGGCGGCTGCTCACACCACCGCTACCACCACTACCACCACCACCACCGCTATGCCCACGCCTCATCAGCAACACGACCTCGAGGCGAATGCCGAGTCAAACAAAGCGGTGCGATAACACCCGTGGCATGGAGGATGGAGGAGATGTGGGGGGGAAAGGAACAGTCTAATGTTGTCGATACTATTAGGCGCTCATTGTGGTGCTTATTTGGCATAACGGGAAGTTTGCGAAGCATGCCTCGGTTATACGAGACCCTGTAGACTAGTCACGTAATGGTAATCACACATTCACGGCCGAGAACAAAATCATGAGCGAAAGAAAACAAAAGTGTTCATGATTCGTCCTGTGCTAACTTTCGCGGCGCTGACTTGTCAGCACCGCAACGTCGCGCCCGATCGCTTCTCTGCCTCCCGGATCTCAAACATGACCTGGACGCCGACAAACAGACACGCGCATGCGACAACGAGAAAAAGAATCCCTGCAGCAATCGTTAGTCAACATCACACAACTCGACAATCATGGCAGCTTGCACAAGGATGCAGTCGACGTACCTGACCAGTCGTGCAGAATCCCCGCGATGATGCTCTGCAGCCCGTCCAGCCCCACGGCAAAACCCACCAGGTTCGCCGCCATCATCATGAGCACATTGGCCACGGCGCCCACGCAGCACAGCATCCGATACGCCGTCGGGCGACTCTCCCATTTTCTCTTGGGAAACAGCAGTACCGCCGTCCACTCCGGCACCATAAACAGCACAATCAGCCAGCCCCATATGAGCAGGCGCAGCTGGATGTCGTGCCACAGCGCGACAAAAGTGAAGACGAGCAGGAATGTGACGATGGACTGAGCGGCCGAGACCCAGCTCCGGAACGAGGAACCGCCCAGAGGTACGTACAGATACCGGATGAGCCAGCGATTGTACGACCGGTGCCATGCGCGCCAGAAGAGCTGGGTGCTGTAGTTGTTGCTGACGCAGCGCACCATGTTTTCAGGCGCATCGACGCCGTCAACCAGCGCCCAGAGCCGGAACAGCCGCCACGGCAGCAGGAGCTTCAACCAAATGATGTGCAGATTGAAAAAGGACAGCATGCTGATCTGCGCCGGCGTATAATCACCCCAGACCGGACTCGCCATGCTGATGGCTCCGACATAGTCAAAGTGCAGGACGAGCTCCATGGCCAGCAGGACCAGGAGAAACCGAATGGCATAGCGAATGGTCCGCGGTCGCTCGATGCTAGCAGCCTGGAACTTGAGCTGTGAAATGTAGTCGTTGAAGGACAGGATCGGCCCCGTAAGGTACAGCGGCGCATAGATGGCGTAGGCGACGTAGTTGCGGAGGTTGTACTCGTCTGGTTCGGCGGAGATGGCGATGCGATCCCGTTCAGACAAATTGGCCGGGTCTACTTGCTTCTTCTTTTGTGTATCAGCAGAGAGATGCCGTGAGGCATGAGCTAGACGCAGTGAAACTCACTTCCAACGAGTCTGAGCTCTTCCTATCAATGCTCCAGTAGTAGTCCATGTTGTAGCTGATGAGCCGCAAGATCGTGATATTGAAAAGCACTTCCCATCGCGAGTGGATGCCACCGAAACCGTCAAGCCACGCGGCCGTCGCCATCAAGGGGGAATCCGTCACGTCACCCGACGAGGAGCCGACCGGGATCGGCGGCGACCAGTAACTCGCCAGCTTGCGCAGTCGGTAGCCCTCGCTCAGCTCATTCGCGAAAAGCGTCGACACGTTGAACACCCAGGTCGCGACAGGCACGTAGTTGCGCGGAAGCTTCCTCCCGATCTGGAAGTTTATGTACAGTATGGCCAGCACCTTGAACGCCGAGATGCCGTGCAGGATCAGGAGAAACAGGATGGCGAACCCAAAGTCGAACGAGGCGCGCTGCTCCAGTCGCGCAGAACCTTTCCGCCCTGGCTTGCCTGCCGGCACGTACGCCGCGTTCCACGCCCTCCGCAGCAAAGGATGAAGCAGCAGCAAGGCAGCCATGTACGGCAAATTGCTCCGGAACGTGTGGTACTGCGCATCGGATACGTCTACTTTGCGGCCGGGGATCCAGCCGACAGACAGGAAGCGCTCGTACTTGGGATATCGAGGGTCAGAAGCTACATCGAAAGCACCAGTTAGCAACCCTGGAGACTCCACAGCATCCTTCGTCCTTCTTCTTGTCGTCACGTACGCCGAGATACGTCATAAGCTATCCAAAACATGTACGGAACGGCCCATATGAAGACGAGATAGTACAGGTAAAACTCCGGTGTCTGCCATTTGGGTGGCGGGGCGCGAGCGTGTGCCCTGTCTGCAGCATCTTTGGCGGCGTCGGGGTCCTTTCGCGCCTCAATGACAGCTCGGTATGGTGTGGAGGAGGAGCTCAGAAATCGGCTGTCGAGCGTGTCGACGTCGTAGATCCGGCGGAAGAACGAAAAGGCCCCCATGCTTGAAGCGTTGCCAGGGCGCACTGGGCAAACCCCAACTTTTCGTCTCGGCGATGGCGCGTCTGAGGGTGGAAGAGAGAGGCAAGATGCTATTGGGTCATTTCGACAGACTTTGGCGGGGGGTGCCGAGCCGGTCAAACGGTCGTCACCACAGTGTCCTCATAAAGGAGAGAGTTGACACGGGGAAACGAGTTTGACTGAGCCAATTGAGGCAGCGTGATTCGTCAAGCTGGGCAGTCCCCTAGCAGGAAGTGGGGCCTCGGCAAGGACCTGAAAGACAATGAATATGTGAACCCCTGAATTTACGCGACGCGGCCTGTGAGCTACCCTGTACTAAAACTCGTAAGCATCGCTTTTTTCACATCATTGTGCATGTCCAGCATGCTTTATTGGTTCATCAATTGGAACGAGGAGTTTGACTTCTTGATTTTTCAGCTGTGGGTAAGTATTGGGTCGCATAGCCAACCGGTACTTGAGAGTTCCATGGTTCTGCACTCGGGGAGGCAAACAAAAAGGTTGCCGTGCGCTATCAGTCACAAGCTGTATAACCGCGCGCTCGAGGCTTCGGTGAATAGGAACTGTCGAAAGTGCCCGCATAACTCATCTAGGCTATGAGTCCGATGGATTTCGACGCAAGCGCACATGAACAGGTTTTAACTCCTCCTCAGATTGAATCTCCGCGCCCGTGAATACCGCATGTAAGTAGATGGTACGCATGGGCAAAAAGAGCACTGTTCAAATTCCCATCTTAGCTCAATTTGCCTTACGATCATGAAAGTGGACCTGCCCCGCATGCATTATCTCATCCGGTCTCTTGGGCGGGGATGAGATAGTGCCAATAACGCGCTCAAAATTTGTTCCAAGCCAAACATATATTGACAATCTGAATAATTATTTTATCGCATATCCTGTATTACCACATCCCACCTAGTCGCCGCCAGACACGTTTGATGCCTGCGACGACTCTATGAAGACTATGCAAACTGCGCTTTCTGACCTGCGCCGGCCACTGCACGTTGTGGAAAGACCACTCTGAATCTGATTATGCCTATTTTCAATCAATTTTCTTTTCTCAAAGAGACAAATTAATGTTGGCATCGATAAAGTCCTCCGGAACCTCAGGCCACGCATCGACACCATCTAGAATGGCAATCGACATGCCGCCCATGGCATGTAGCTCAAAATGGCAATGGAACAACCACGGGCCAGGGTTCGTGACCTGGTAACGGTATACGCTCCATGCGCCACCGCTCGCGACAGGCGAGAACTTGGTCAGCCACGAGTCTCTGTAACCTGGTGTTTCGAGGTTGAAGCTCTTCGGCTCCGCCTTCATGGCCTGCGCGACGCTGCTGTAGTTCCACACACCAGCACCGTTGCCTATGCGCCACGTCTTGCTGCCGTGCTTGTGCAGCAAGTGCTCGAAGGCGGCTTCGTCGCCGGGCAGAGTCGAGACTTGCAAGATCAAGTCGACCCACGAACCGTTCTTGGTGCGAATCACGAGATTGTCGTCGACGGAACCTAGGGTTCGGTCGACATTGTACAGCAGAGGGTCATCGGCGGAAAAGTTCATGGGGTAGAGATACTTGGTGTTCATGGTGTAATGGAATGTGCTGCCCGTGCGGCCAATGACCAAGAGGTACTCTTCATCTGCTGTTTTGGCCGGCGCATTGGCGGGCCATGGCACCATGGTGTCTGTATCGAGCAGGAAGGGTGTGTAGCTCTCCGTGGTGGTTTCTTTTCGTCCTGGAAGACCACCATACGTCACATACGGCTTTGTCTGGGGCGACACGTCTTCGGCTCCTGCGTAGACCATCTCGGCAAAACCTGAAATGACTTGTGTGGCGCCCGAGTCCGGCAGGCGGATGGTGTATCGCCCCGGCTGCTTGTCCAGCTTCACCATGGCGGAGAAGCGCTCACCAGCAGTGATGGCCGCGCTGACAAATCGCCGCGGCTCGACGTAGTTGCCGTCAATTTCGTAGATCCACATGGGATGTTCATCGATGGAAAAGTCAACCTGCTTGTTTGTCGCAGCGGCAATGAAGTTGAGGCTGACCCAAGTGTCTGACGGGTCCACCTCGAGCGTGTAGTTGGAGCCTTCCGATGCGACACAGCCGGATTGCATATGCGGCGGGATTTTCTCCGGGTGGCTGACGTTAATCCAAGGACCTTCGATGCCCGCTGCCATGACGGGGAAGCAACTGCCCGAGGAGTACAATCAGCGACAGTCAAACATAACTGGACACCCGGCTGAGGACACATACCCCTTATCTGTGACATTCTGACCAGGAAAGCCAGATAGCTGCGGGCCGGGCAGCGTCTGATTATTGAGAAACTCTTGCGATGGGCAATAGACGGCGCCCTGACCGTTCAACAAGATACTATCGACGCAGCTGGAAATGCACCATAAGCGATCGTGTCAATCGTCGTGCGCACATTAGGTCCAGACTTACAAGACTAGGAGTTTGGCCTCCTCAATCCCCTTCCAGAACTCCTCAGAAGGGTAGCGTGACCAATCCGAGATGACGAGGAGTTTTGGATCCGACGCGGCTTGGTCCATGGCCTCTATGTCGTCTGTGTCATCGCTGATCTTGGCCCAGAGTTCTGTCAAATCCGCTTTCGGTCTTCATTTGCCGTCAATCGACGACTCATCAAGTAACGAAACGTAGAAGAGAAGCATAGACCTACTTGATAAACAATGCGCCATGAAGTCCATCTACCAGAGTCATACGCTCATGCGAATGATACCAATGCGTCCCTGCTGGAGACGCCTTGAATTTGTACACGAAAGCTTCACCGGGCATGATTGGCTTCTGCGACAGCCCCGGCACACCATCTGACCAGGGCGTTCCTTCTTGGCTATCGCCAGCTGGCGTTAGTATACGTTCGTCGCTGGCGGCGTATGACAAACTCTCGGCAAACTTACGACACTCCATGCCAGTGGACGGTTGTGTTGATGGGCATGTCATTGTAAACGGTAATCTAGAGCCAGGTCAGTGCTGAAACCTTTTTACTAATAGTTTTGGTGAACTGGAATGAGATGCAAAAGTGAGAAGGGAAATACCTCGACATCGTCGTCTTCCTCAAAAATGAGATTTGGGGCTGGGAATTGTCCATTTGTGAAAATCATCTCCCGAGCCTGGCCATTTGGTGCACCCTCTTCCCAGGTCAGATGAAGAGTTTCCCGCACCGTGGCTGATTGAACGCTATGCGAGAGGGCGCACAAGGCAGCCGCCAGCAGTGCGATGCGAGCCATGGCGCGCGACTAGAATTGATAGAAGCAGGATGTCAGTCTCCGGGCATCATTGGAAGTAAGTCCACCGAAATATTGCAGAGAGCAGTCTTGAAACTCCATAGGGAGAAGAATAAAAGCGAGAATGTAGATGTGCTTACTTGCTATGCCCGCAGGACAGCTCAGGACAGTTTCTATCTCGAGCCTCAATTATTCAACTCAATGCTTCGTCACAGCGCCAGTGATGGATTGATTGGGGCAGCACAGGGTGTGGGATGTGGCTTGCAGACGATGCTTCTCAAGACGTCTGCACGAAAATGTTATCGAAGAGACAATAAGATAAAAGCTCAACTTGTAAAGACAAATACAGCCTACGAAGCGTACGCTGCAAAGCTACAAGTACCCCGAACTCAAGCAGCATGCAGTGGCGTCTAGCTTGCGCGTGTGTCGTGGCGAGCAGATGCTGCTTCTATGATCCCATGCTACCCAACCTGCATGCCGCCCACCTTGCACGATGTAGCACGGCATGATTACGCTTAGCTTCAGACATTATTTTCTCTGCCGTGCGTGATGTCAAGTTGTGGCAAGGCCATGGGATGGTCTCCATGTCGTCCTGAAAGAAAAAGGAAAGAGGACAGGGGTTCGAGCTCGAGGGTGGCACCCTTGAACCGCGCTCAATGAATCATGACTCAAACTCCCGTTTTCGCTCCGTAATAATCGTGGTGCAGCGGCAGCAACGTCAAATGACCCTGATTTCGTGGTACAAATTTTCCTTGCCCGTATCCTAGTACGGGTACGCTGTGTGCGTTGTCAATGTTGGGCTCCGCATAGCGCCGCTTGCATTCCGGAGCACGCATCACTCCGATGGCAGTGTGAGCCCGTGGCTTACCAGCTTTTAACTTGACCAGTCTCGGATGAACGATTTCATCTTGTTTCCTCTAATCAGATGACAGAAAGTGCGCCAACGGAAGGGGCCTGCATGGCTACATCAACTGTTCGCTTCGCTCATTCCTTTCGCGAGCAAGATCAGTTCGCGAAGAAAAAGACGTGCTGGGTTATGCAGTGCTCTGAAAAGGGTCGTCTATAGAGACCCTCACGCTTGGGTCGCAAATTCCCTGATGTCATCAATCGTCACAGACATGGACCTTGAATAAGCGGTTCGAGAGGCCATAGGTCAGGAGATCGGGTGTGATGTCAAAATTACCGACTACAAAACGGGACTTTTCTGCACTGGGCATCGATGGACTAGCCGCCAAATCCGTTGTAGAGTCCGTCTCAACAAGCATGGGAGTAGACCTCCCGGCTTCCCTATTCCGAGACTGTACTAATCTATCCGAATTTGCAGACACACTCGGTCAACAGACGGTGATACCTTACGGTCAGTGGATGCGATTCTTTGCCCGAGTGTGACGCACTCATGTTGACTTCGTGTAGAGCCATGCAAGGTGATCCGGGACGAAAACCTGTTGAAGCAGGCGTTCTGGGACGTGCGTGTCAATCGATGTTCGACAGTTTGCACAAGACGCAGGGTTTGCCACGTTCTGGACACTAGTCTATCCGTCTCAACGTCAACTGGTCATTGCTTACGTCCTAGAGGCATTCACCTCCTTGGGTTCGTCACTTGCTGGCTTGCCGGTTGAAGCAGATGTCACATGTCCCAAAGGCGTCTTGGGCAAGCATCGCAGAGTTTTTGACGGTGCCATATTCGAGATCTTGGAGGACAGCGGCCTCGTGTCAAGGACCTGTAACGATACCATGGTGCGCACTTCAGCGCCCATCAATCAACATGCCCCCCGCGGAACAAGCGCTCGATGGTACTGTCAGAGATCATCCTGCGTATGCCAACGTTCATGATTATTGCATGTCGCAGGCTATCGCTTCGCAGATTGCGTCAGAGGAGATGCCGATCCAATTGCGCTCCTGTTTGGGAAGAACAAGGCGCTCCTCCAAGATTTCTACACCAACGGTCCCATGTCCCTGGCGGCTTCATTACACCTGGCTGCCTTGGTGAAGCGAGTCGTTGCCAAAGTTCGAAGCTCGAATCGTGGTCACGTCGTGGTGATTGAGATTGGTGCAGGCTTTGGTGGCACTACTGAAGCCATCGTTGATGTACTGATCAAGGCCCAAATCCCATTAAAACATACATTCACAGACGTTTCCTCATTTTTGTTCGCCGCGGCCAAGAAGCGATATCAAAATCTGCCCAAAGGTATTACGATGAATGACGAAGTGCTGGATCTCGAGAAGAAGTCTCCGGAGACGCTGCTGCGATCTTTTGACATGGCCATATCCACGCATTGCATGCATGCCACCAAAGATCTGGCCGCGCTTGTGCTCACATGTGCGAGACATGTTGCGTCCAGGAGGTTTCTTCGCGCTCATCGAGTTCACGAGTAGAGTTTTCTGGCTAGACCTTGTGTTTAGTCTGCTGTACGGTTGGTGGGCCTTTTAAAACGACTGAAAGCACTGCACAGCGGACACAGCGAGTTGGAAAAAATATTTATGCCGTGCAGGCTTCAATGACGTTTTGTGGACGGACGGAGAGGTGGGCGAGAAGCTCAATCCGCAGTTGTTGATAGCGTATACAGACTGATGGCGGAAGGAACAGAGATCTTTGCTCGACCAAGACGGTAGAGCGTGCAGACTGGTCCCTTGGTTAATGCCATAAACCCTTTCACGGTGTGCGCGTCATCACCGAGCCGGGTGATTGCAACGCAATTTCGCCCCCCGTAACCGCCAGCGAGAAAAAGACCCTGGTGATGGCGACGGGTGGTGCCGATAGATCTGTTGGTGCAGTGACCGGTAGACGACGCATCATGGTAAGACTGACCAGGGGCGTCGGGAAGCGCATGCTTAGAATCCTATTCAAGACATGGAAATTTGGAGTTGACGGCCACGTTTCTCCATGATATCACGGGAAACGGTCGGGACCGAAAACACTTTCCTCTCCGTGGCAAGAGGATCCACTCGAGGCGAAAAGATCGGGAACCATCTGGCAAGGACAGGGGCCGTCAAGGTCCTGCATGTCTTGGGCCCCTTTCGGAGACTCGGGTACGCGGGTAAACGCCTGACAGCAAGCCACGCCGCGGGCGGCAGGCATGCAGAACCAGCCCCCACTCGTCGCCAAAGCCGCAGACGATTGCCCCGTCCATCGTGGCCGAACGTCCCTCATCGCTCACCAAGTTTCTCAGTAATGACCGCCAGAACTTCCCTGTTCCGGCACCCTCACCCCCGACACAGCCCAAGATGTACCAGGCGGTCTGGTCTGCAGGAACAGTCAGCAACGTGGACGAGCGCTACAAAAATGGCTGCCCCCGTTGGTTCATCTTCCCTTTCACCAACACACATCAGACATGCGCACTTCGAAGCCCGCCGTCCATGAATCACCACTCGCACCACGGCAAGCCCCCGCGATAAGTAGGACAACATGTCTCCGGACCACCACGAAGCGTATCAGCTCGATACGCTGAGGCAAGACCAAAAAGATGGGTCTGCAGACTCGAACGATGCGAGCAGTCGTGGAGTGCTGGGAAGCGGTCGCGATTCCCTCAGCCAGGCCGAGGCCGCACAGAAGAACGCCTCTCAGTACCCCGGTCCCGCCGCCATGGCCGTCATCATGACGGCCATTTCCATGGGAATGTTTCTGGTTTCATTGGTGAGTAGCTTTGTGGGTTGCGGCAATATGCGGCCGACCCTCGGATGGATACCAACTGCCCTCGTTTCCACATAATCATGCACGTCAAGATTATGCTTTTCTTTCGGGAAGGAACAAGACGAGACTCTATGAGTTCATTGAACATTGAAGGTTGCTGATTGCCGTGCCACAAAGGATCGTACCATCATCTCGACGGCAGCCCCTACCATCACGGATGAGTTCCACTCACCCACGGACATCGGATGGTATGCCAGCGCCTATACCTTGACCGGCTGTGCAATGCAGCTGCCTCTGGGGCGTTTCTACAAATTTTATTCCCCAAAGTGGGTATACATGATCCTTGTCTTCATCTTCATGGTCGGCTCAGCTGTGGGGGCCGGGGCTATGAACTCAAACACTGTCATTGTCGGACGAGCCATCCAAGGCGTTGGCCTGGGTGGCGTCTTCTCTGGGTCCATGATTCTGGTTGCTCAGAATGCTCCCCTATCCCGGCAACCCATCTTCCTAGGCATCTTGATGGCGACGATGAGCATATCGGCCATCATCGGGCCCCTGGTCGGTGGGGCCTTGACTACCCATACGAGCTGGCGATGGTGTTTCATTTTGAACATCCCGGTTGGTGCTGTCATCATTGCCATCCTCTTCTTCTTCGTCGATACGAGCCAGGGCAAAGAGCAGGCGTCCCGCAGCTGGTCGGAAAAGATTCGAAGACTCGACCCTTTGGGCTCTGCCGCTCTCTTGCCGGCAGTCATTTGCCTGATTCTCGGTCTGCAGTGGGCAGGCTCCCAATATGCTTGGAGCAACTGGCGGATCATTCTTCTATTCGTGTGCGGAGGCCTCCTGGCCATTGCATTCATGGTTGTACAGGTCGTGATGCCTGAGACCGCCACTGTGCCTCCCCACGTGGTAGGTCGACGGACCGTCTTTGCCTCCTTCCTCTTCTCTGCCATGACTGGGGGTGCTCTGCTGGTCATCACGTACTGGCTGTCGGACTGGTTCCAAGCCGTCCAGAACGTGAATGCTGCGCAAGCGGGCATCAGGACAATCGCCCTGGTCCTATCGCAAGCAGTTGGCTCCCTCTTGGGCGGTGCATCCTCAAAGCTCATCGGGTATCCTCCTGCAATCATGATGCTCAGCGCCACGCTCATTTCGATAGGTGGCGGGCTTCTCTCCACTCTGAACGTTGACACCGAGTCCGCCAAATGGATTGGGTATCAAGTCGTCATGGGTTTGGGCCTCGGAGTCGGAACTCAACAAGCATCGCTGGCTGTGCAAACCGTCTTGGAGGCAGAGGACGTACCAAGCGCGCTGTCTCTTGTGTTCTTTGGCTTACAGCTCGGTGGATCAATCTTCGTCTGTGTTGGTCAGAATGTCTTCAACCAAGTTTTTGTCAAACTTCTGCACCGTGCCGCCATTCCCGGACTCGACATTGACATGGTGCTCAGAACTGGCGCGATTGAGATAAGGCGCCTGATACAGAACCCTGAGGATCTGCAGAAACTATTAGGCGCGTACAACACCGCCGTCACGTCGACCTTTTACGTCGTTGTTGCGACGGGAGTGGCGGCCATGATAAGTGCCCTGTTTGTGCAGTGGAACAGCGTCAAGGGTGTCGATCCCTTTTGAAGGGCATCATATTGGCCATGAAACGGTAGTCTCTGCATCTATAAGCTCTAGACGATATACTAGAACAATTTCGGCAGTTTTTAGCGGTTGATGTACGTCGTCCGCCATCTTGCTTGTAATCTGCAGTTGTTCACATGCAAGATAACTTTCGCGGTGTACTAATGCAGCACTTATTTGTCAACCACAACTCATCGCTACCGATCCAAATTAGAATATACGTTTGAGAAGGCCTAATTGTGTATGAGTGGAGATGCTTGAAGAATCCAATGTTCATATGATATGCGATTTATCCTGCAACGCACTATTGCTCCTATCCTAAACCAAGCGATTGTACAACCCATCATCGCACAAGCTCACTCCACCGTTTCACTCGGCTCCGCGCAGCGGGATTCCATTCACCATGATGGGCGAGAACCACCCGATCATCATCTGCGATCTCTTAGTGTCGGCAAACTTCTCATGATCTGGCCCCACGGTTTCCCTGAAGTAGGGATCGGCCTTCATTCTGACAAAGCAGTCAATGTCAGGAAAGACAATCTGCACGCAGCAGTCGTATGGCGCGGTATTGGCAAATTGCGCGTCATAGAGCTGGGACATGAACTTGGGAGACTCCTCCGAGGTGTGTGTCTGTAGAATGCCGAGCCGGCCGCTGTGTTAGTAAAAATGCCACTTTTTGAGGTTGAATATGTGAATAGGACAAGACAAGTTGGCTTGTTGTTGGTATGAAGGAAGGAGAGGTAAAGAAATGTGACTAAACATGAAAGAAAAAAGACGGACCATGCTCCAATGCAGAAAGCCATATTTCTGCATGAGCCCGGCAACGAGAGGCGCGTGCACATTGACCATGTAGTTCTGGTATTCTTCCGTAGTGATACCCGGCTTCTTGTAGCCGAGGATGTTAAGACAAAGGAGTTTTTCGGAGTCCATTGTTTTCTTTCGCACACGCGCCCGGGGTCTCAATTAGATAGAAAACACGCCCGTGATTTGAGAATAGTGGATAGTGTGCAACGAAGGGAAAGTTCAAAGTACGTAAAAAAATCTAGGGAGGGGGGGAGAGATGGCAATTTGGAGGAGAACAAAATGAGAACGGACAGATGGGATGAGCAGCGGCACGCGATGATAAGAGATATGGGTATGGTTTGAAATGGCATCATCTGGACATAATTGCATATATGAGAACGTGAAAGAGACGCACGATCGGCGCGACGGTGCAGCGATGCAATATCACATCCAAGTAACAAAAAGATGGCTGCATATTCATCAGTCGCGGGTGACACTCAGATTACAGTCCATGACCCGTCGGTCGTGTGATGGAGAAAGAACTCTTGTGGTCGCACGATCTGGAACCCCCCCCTTCGCCCCTTCCCCTCCTTCCACCCCCCACCAACCCCCCGCGGCCCCCGGGGGTGAAGGAAAAAAAAGGGGGCC
>JAPFUF010001010.1:0-15505 GCA_030780645.1 Aschersonia sp. MBC 508
CTGTCCTCGCTGCGCTCGTAAAACTGCTGCCGTGGTCGCGTGGACTCTTAGGGTTCAAAGACGGGGGAGGCCGCTGCCTATGCAAGTTTAAGCTCATATAAGTGTTTCTTGAATGACATACATCATATAGTTAACAGTACAATCTGATAACAGACTTTTCTAGAATTGATTGGTATGTAGATGGAGGAGTCATATGACCGTTGATTAATGCTGGAGTCAAGCCTCGCCATAGACCGCTTGCCTGCGAGCTGCAAGGCAAAGAATATACCGCGGCGCTTTCCGGATCTCGCCATTCTCCGTCATTTCGATGTTCAGCGGCTGGTGCTGCTGCACTCCCTTTGATAGAGAAGGCTCCTCTACCTCGCCAGGGGAATAACGATGTGTAGCCAGGTCAGGAGTCTTGCGATCTTCACACGGAGGTGGATGCTGCTCGAGGTGGCTTCGAACGGGAGCGTGGCTGGTTAGCATGATAGCTTACGACGCGTACCTAGGTAATTTGGAATGTCTACTCTCGGCTTGATGCCTAAACTCACTGCTTTTGGTCCCTCCAGAACGAGCATTGGTGGATTCTAGGAGACTCGGTGGTGAATCATGCGCGAAGTCACACACCAGAGGATGAAAGGTACTCGCGCGTGAGCCCTCGGCGTCAATGCTGTGTCAGCGCCAAGACGAGAAAACGCCAGTCTAGGCGGTACGTATGCAGCAACAATAGTCAAGTTCATCCATCTAAGCTCCGTCGCATCTCGCCAAGAAGTTGATTGAGACTCAACGTTTGCTTTGGGCTTCCCGTCTGACACCGGCTCGGACCGCTCTGGTGGCGTTCGCTAGACGCTGTGACGCGACTGTACCGAGAACACTTGGCCAGCCTCCTCCAATGAGGGCAATTGCCAAAACCGACGTGCCAGCAGCCTTTTTTTTTTCTTTTTCATCCTGGCTACATACACTCTCAACTCATGCTACGACTTATTTTCGGCCACGGCGCGCAGGCAACGGCGCGCCTACCACTCCCCCACATGCAGCGGCCTGCCAAACACCAAAAGACTGAATCGAGAGCACATACAACACCGAGAATTCGCTGGTCGTCACCGACCCAACTACTATTTCGGCGCTCGCCAGGTTATCATGGGCGATTGGACGAGAGCCCGATTTCACTAGCGGCTATGGTCGTATGTGGCGAGAGCTCTGCGTAACCTTACTTATAACCTTACTAGGTTTTGTTCTAGGCACCACACAGTCGTGATACACGTGCGGCACAAACCCAGCGACCCAGATTTCAAGCTACCATTCGCGACTCCTGCCAAGCAACAGTCATGAAATAACACCTGTCATTTTTTGCCAAGATCGTCATCATTGATTCACGCTAATCGCACACAGTCGTATCTACCACGCTACATCTACGCTAACACAGGACATGGCTCGTCGAAGCACTGCTCCCATTGCGTCTTACCCGACGCCCAAAACGCTCTGAGCTTCACCAAGCTTGTCGTCGGACCACAATATGTCTGTGGAGCCCGACTGATCTTCTGCAGGTAGTCCTCGACCATCTCCCTCTCGGTGGCCTGGCCGTCGGCAAGCGCAACGCCCAGCACGGCCAGCGGCCACGCCAGGTACAGTTTCACAGGCCGAGTCTCCATCGCCGTGCAGACGAGACGCAGCAGCCGCATGCGAAAAGACATCTTCAGCTTCTCATACGACGCCGGCGTCGTCTTCTCAAAGTGAGGAGAAATAACGCCCTCGCGTGACGGTGCATCCGTCGACGCGGGCGGTGGAATGGCCAACATGCCGTAGAGAGCTACGGCGGTCTTGAATATGCGCGCGACGAGATCCATTCCGGGCTTCTTGGGCACGGTGTACGGCTCCGTCCAGTTCTCGGGATCGAAGCGTTCAATGTCGGCAAATACCTCTCTCGCCGTTGGCCAGATGACGTCTCGGTATGAGGCCCGATTGGCTGCTTGAACGCGCAGCTGATTGATCTGCCGTATGTTGAGGAACAGATGCGTGGGACAGGGCATCTCCGAATACACGGTCGTCGGGTACACAGTGCAAATATCCCCCGTGGTCCAGTCGGTGAAGCCGCGGATTTGGTTGGCCGCAGGGCTCGTGGTATTTGCCATGGTCGCGATGCTGGCAGTTTCTAGAGCGTGAGTCTCTTGTACATCGTGCAGAGCCCAGAGACGTACATCAGTATGAGCTGTATGGCCAGGATGGGCGACGGCTTTCCGATGCTCAGGTCCAAAACCCGCTGCACACCACCATATAAATGTAAAAGCGTCGCGCAGCCCTCAATGTGTGGTCGCCAAGTAGGACTCAGCAAGGTGAGCTGCAAGAGTCAGCAATCTGCTCGGCTGGATCTCCTCGATCCTCTTCGAGCAGGCCTCCGAGAGGCAACGCGGATGGGCGTACCTCGACGTGCAGGATGTCCATGATCCTGTAAAACAACCCCGTGTCCGGTTCGGGACTGTCAATCTGACGATTCACCTTTTCCAGCGAACAACCCATGTGGAAGTAGAACCTGTTCCACACCTGCTTCAGAGACGTCAGTTGACCAGGCGAGGGCAAGACGCCTTGCTGCCGACAAGCGGTCATGATGCGGTGGGCGGTCACGACCATGAGAAAGCTGTGCTCGACAATGACCGTCGGCGGCCCAACAAACTGACTCTCGTAGTCGCTGTTCCCAAGGGAAATTTCGAGATACTCAGGGGCCATGATACAGAACACTGACGGCTGATCAGCCGCGTTGGCTCCTTGGCCGATTGCTGCATGTCAGACCACTCACAGTATCGCAGGCCCTCGGCAACATCCCATCCTGGGGGCTGCGGTTCAGGCAGCACCGTGGCTTTGAATGGCCGCGCAAGTTTCTCCTTGCACATCACCTCCCGCGATCGCACCGCGACGGGAGAAACGGGCGCTGTTCCATCCCTCTTCGGTCGCAGAGGCGCGCACGCATAGTCTGACGGCTGCAGTGGAGGGTAGCTGTTGTAGCCCTCACACCAGCGTCCACGGGACGTGCACGCTTTGCAAAAGGGCTTTACCTCGTCGCATTTGATATGGCGAGCTCTAGGAAAGGGCGTGAGCGCTAGCTGATGTGTACGAAAAATAAGGGAGAAGAAAAGAAGCAGAAAATGAAAGGGTGTCTCTACGAACCGACATGTCTTGCAGCCTGTCGTCACTTTGGCCGCCCAGCGCTTCTGCCGCTGCTTACCTTCATGGGCAGCAGTGACATGTTCTGACGTCGGGGGCGGAGGTGGGCCGAAGGCAGGACCATCAGCTTCTCGTTGCCCAGATTCTGGAAGTCCACCTGTCGGGCCACCCCGACTCATTGTTTCTCAGCAAAGGGGCGGCGGCAGCAGCAGCTCACGCGTCGTCAGTCCGCAATGCATTCAAATCTCGACTTGGCTGGCATTGTGCACCCTCTGTGATGTTGACAGGTTGAAAACACTACTAGTACACGGCTACATTGGACTATTTGCATGTAGGTGCGAGCCGCTCGGGGGGGCTGAACATTGCCGTACGTCGATTGGGTTGAGGAATGTGCCGGCAGGTAGCAGGGGAGGGTTCTATAGCGTGTAATGTACTGTAGATCGCGTGGGACGGGAACCCCAACATCGAAGCGAGCGACGATAGCGATAGGACGACGCGAGGCCCGTCATCGACAGTTGGTGACCGTTGCGTGGGGCCGGTGTCACATGTCCCGTTGGGGGCGATTACGATCTCGGAGCGAGCGCTGCAGAGAGGGCTCACTTCCCGACAGTTGCCGATTAGTCCCTGGCCATGCCTTACAAGTAAGTAAGCTACTCAGGGGGAGGGATCGCTCTCATACGTCGACCCGAGCTCGGCGCGGCCTGCCATTTAAGCAATTTCACCAAGCACATCCCTGCATCAAGGGCAACCGCTTTTGAGCGGCGAGGTTCTTGCCAATGAATGTCTTTAGTTCGTGTTGTCGAGGGCCAGGGTCATCTGGACCATCCCCAAATCTCCAACTTCGACCGCTCAACATCCATGGTGAGCGTATGTAGGCTCGCGTCTTGGTAGCGGCATGGTTTATACAGCCCAGTAGACCTCCATTTTCAGATAATCCACGTGGTTCGCCCATCCGGGAAATCTGGCCTTCCCCCATACTGTGAGAACGTCCCCCACCTCCAATCCGCGCACGAATGACCCATCCCCGGTCATCGATCCCCTTCCCTTGTCCTCCAGATCTTCCGCATTGATCGAGATCGGCGCAACGTCATCCGAGGCCGACCATACGACGGTGTGTTCCTTGATCTCGCGGTGAGCGGTCAGGTTTCGTTGAATTGTCCACTGCGGCTCGGGGTGTAATGGGTGGTCATATTCATGCTCGTCCTCGCCCGCTTCATCGTCTCCTCCGTCGCCTCCCTGTCCCGACGGTCGGACCCGGGGCTGAAGTGGCCGCAGAGCTCGCACCGGGAGTATCGTAGTTTTCAAGCGGGCTTCTGCATTCGCATCGCGCGAAGTTGCCAGCGCATCTTTAAGTTTGTAAGTCTTTGGCATCGTAGTCTCCACGCCGGAACCCAGAACTCACCTGTTTCAGCGGAATCGAATCGTTCCAGTCCGACTTCGAACCACGTCCAGGATCCATCGTATTCCCTAGCACCTCCACCACCACCCCAACCCTGATCATGGCTTCTTATAGTGAAGATTACTTTGCGCGCCGGTCTCATCAATCTCGGCGTTGGATACGGAGGTAATTTTCTGAAGTAGGCCGCGTCGCAATCTCTCCGCCTGACGCGAGGTGCTATCTCATGGGTGCTGTAAGGCTCCTCAGGCATCGTTTCTGGAGCTCGAACATCGGTCAGGCCCACTGGAGGTGATCGCAACTAGCACGAAAATGTTAGGGCGTGTCTCCAGAGGACGGCTGAGGTGAGGAACCATGCTCACTAGAAACTTGTCTTCCGTTGCCGACGATCCGTGGATAATCATATGGGCTCCTGGAGCGGCCTGGTAGTCTATGACACTAACCGACCGTGCCCAGTATTCGGCATCCTCGAAGATGGCATCGACAAGATCGACAGGCAATTTGAATGAGCGTGACAGCATGATTTGCACAACTCTTATGTCCACTGGGCTAGGATGAAATTGCTCATGATCGTCACCTCTATCGTCATCATCATCATCACCATCGTCCTCTTCGGATGGTCGCGTTTCATCCGGTTGAGGAGGTGTACGAGAGTTCAATCGTTGGAAGTATGAGAGCAAGACGTTGTGCGTGACGTGGGCCATGATGCAGCTAAGTAGGATCAAGGCGATGGGATTCTGTAGCATGGATGGCCTGCTGGGAATTCAGAGAAAAAAATAACGAAAACAAAAATCGCCTAAGATCAGGAGAAGACGAGTTGGCCACAATGCAGCGCGAATGGACAAATCGTGTGATACAGGACGGCCTCGCATGAACACCGGCCAGGTTACGGGTCGTCGTGTCGAGAGTGACGTAATCCTCTGGCCAAAGCCACGCCAAGCAGGGTCAACCGACCCAGCGCCGAGGTGCCAGCTGTCACGGTAGAACTAGCTATAGAAAATGTACTTAAGTACTTAGGCAAAAAGCTACCGGCCAGTCGGCTGCGCCACCTTTTGCCGCGATGCCAGCATAGCGTTTGGCAAGGTCTGCCAGCGAACTGTACGTACCAGTCACACGCCAGCCACCTGCCAAGATTCACCGTGGCGTCAAGCTCTCGCTTGCGCGCCTTTGACAGTTGAGCCACCAAAAGGCGCATCTGCGATTTGCAATGCGCTCGTTCGTCAACGAATTGCAACGTTGTCTTCGTTTGAAGAGTCTTTACTTGAATGGTTAAACTTTTCTTTTTTCGAATTTAAATAAATGCTTAACACGATAAGAAGTAATTTGAAAGATCACCCATTCCAAGGTTGAGATGGAAATCTGTCACGACCAGCCATGCAAGGACTGTTCTGTGTGTCGCGCGAGTCGCACAATCGGGCGACGGGTACGGTCATTGATTCACAATCTCCAATTTAGCAGTTACGTACTCAACCATCCGATTTGTCCAAGAGCCTTGAAAAGATCGTCAGGAAGATGGTTCAGCGCTGAGCTCAATCGACCAGATTCGCACTGCATCAAAATCGATGCTGGCAAGCATCAGGCGGCCTCGAGACCAGTCTTCCCAGCACAGCATACCACGGCCGCCCTGGCTGGTCACACTGCCCTCCTCATCAACCCACTCTCCTCCAGGCGTCTCCTTCTCGTCTGTTCCCCCCCTGCCAAACCTCCACCTGACTTGCTGCATCAGGTCGTACACCTCAATGCTGCCCTCGCCATTCGTCCATACGGCAAGCTTGTGTCCGTGGTCGACAAAGCAAACTTTACTGACTCGGAGGTAGCGTTGCATCATTCGCTTGATTTCCTCTGTGCCGTGCGAGGCTTTGGTCGACAAGCTACGCTCCTGGATGATTTTCTGCTCCGCGACATCGACGAGAAGCAGGCCGCCTAGGCGATCAGCTCCCACAGCGAGCCACTTGCCGCTTGGATGCCAAGCCGCGGCTCGCCTCCAACCTTGTGCGCCCTCGACCTCGATTGTTCTTTCTGACGGCTCGTCTTGGGAGATGGCATACGTATGTATGCGACCCTTGCCGTCTGTGGAAACGAGATGCTTGGAGTCGGCGGAGAACGTGCCAGTCCAGTTTTGGCATTCAGTCTCGAATCGGTGAGTCTGGATCCCTGTGACCGGGTTCCAGATACGAATGGTGCCGTCCCAGGCCACAGTTGCGATGATTGACTCGTCCCGATTCCAACCCATCCACGTGATTGCATCAGTGTGGCCCTTGAGAGTGACTCTCGGGCGGTAATCATCTGTACCGCAGATCACGATGTCCCAGGGAGCATTACCGTTGCTTGGTGGTCTCTCCTCTGGCATGTACACCATCCATTTCCCGGACGGGCTAAAGACCTGGGACTGAAAACTTGTTTGCAGTCGTCCGCAGATGGTCGTTGCATCTTTCACAAGATTTTCAGTAACGACATGGTGGATCGTAGCCTCCAAGCCTTTTGCGAGTTCTTGCACCTTGCCCCTCATCAATTCCACGCCCAAGCGTGCAAGCTCCCTGTCCGCGGCGGCGGCAGCGATCTCGCTCACGTTGCTCAAGGACGTACCATCCAGCGCTTTCAGGTCGCCGAGCCTGTCGATTTTCCATACGATTATGGTGGGCTTTGCACCCGTCTCGCTCCAGCCGTAATCATGCTGCGCGCTAGATACGAGGGTATTCGCGTCATTTGACTGGAAAGCCACGGCATTCACCTTGGACGTATGGCCCTTGAGAACAGCGATAGTTTCCCAGCTGTCGGTGTCAACGATGTGAATGTCGTGCCGGACCGCTATGGCCATGCGTGTCCCATCACTGCTGATACAGCCATCGTGGGGCTCTTCCCGGAAAGACAGCTTTTTGATTTCGTCGCCCCATTTCTTTTCACCGCCTTCTGCAAAAGGGAATGGCTCGCCGCTGCCTGTAGTGAAGTTTTTCTCGACGGCATATCGCCAGTCTTTGTAGAACTGAATGCTCGAGTAGCTTGGCATGATTACGCTGGATGAGTGGTCTCGTCGACGCTCAATTGAATTCTGAGAGGCTTTTGAGAGCATCGCTGCGTCTTATTTCTTCGCCATCCTGATCGCAGAGATTTTCGACTGCTGCCTGGACTGCTGCCTGGACTGTTGCCTGGACTGTTGCCTTGCTTTGCTGACGGTTGACTGAGTTTGACTCATCTGCGTGGACACTAACGGTGGCAAACTTTCCCATGTCTGCATCCTTACAATTGGCCCCCCCAGCACCCTGCGGTCATCCGACGTGCGCAGATGAATCTGCCCTTGTGCATGCACTTTGCAGTACATCAGGTCCCTGAGCAGTTGCGCTCGTTGCTTGAGCGGCGTTGTAGAACTATCGAGCCCGCCCGCCAGCGCTTGGGTTCTGGGAGATGACCTTTTTCGCGCCACTCTTCGTCTCCTCCGGCGCGCAGACCAACCAGTTCAAAGGTTGATCAAAGGACATAGCTTTGACACTTTCGCGTTCAGGCCACAATATGGCCAACTTGGCGACTTCATGTCAACTACCTAACGTGCTGACTCGAAGTTCGGCTTGATGTTGTTTTGTGTGAGTCTACGGACTATACTTGACGTGGTAGGAGGGACCAGGTCCAGGTACTTCGTCGAGCGTCACTCTCAGCTAGCTATCTACCAAGCATGATCAAGAGATAAGAATATTGAGGTCAGACTTTCTTGCTATTCGCCCGGGGATGGCTACGGCTCTTGGCCCCGCGCTGCCGTTCACATATATGGGGGCTTCTAGGCGCAAGTCGGGAAGCTCGGTGTACTTGGTCGGCGAGTCCTGGTGAACAGTGCATGTTAAGCCCGGTGGGCTGTATGGTTTATAATGGGAAAAGGCCTGCTACAAACATCAAAACTAACCCTAGCTCGTGTGCCGCTGTTGTCTCATTGGAGTCTTGAGTCTGTTCGTCTTCGTCGACATCATTCAACGTGGTCAGCGTGATCATAATTCACCTAGCAGGTCTAGGGTAGCCCCGGCACGGCCGAGTTGAGTATGAGGCCAACTCTGCAAAGTCACATTTCTCACAGGTACCGAAAACGAAGTGCTATTGGCAGGGACTTGATGTAACTGGTACTGGCATCAAAGTATCAGCAGCTGATTGGACCAAATTTGTTCTTCCATATGGGTGACTGGACACGATTCACGGTATGGCCGCTTTGTTTGCGCTGTGACAACATACAACGCGATCAGATCGCAGCTCCACCGGTACACATGGGCAGCGCCTCGCGACCAAATCGGAGCTCTCGATCGCCGGTGTCAGATTGAACTCGTACACAATTGCAAGCCCGCCAGTGTGGTAACGCTCGGGGACTTTGATTGCTGCGGCTGGGTAGGGAAGCCGGACAGGACCACTGGCCTTTGTGCACTTCGATCCCAAGGTCAGTCTGGATGGTGTGGAACGTGGCTGTCAGCCTGGACGAGGGCTTCGGCTTCGGCTCCGAGGCTCGGTGCTACACTTCTCGAGTCGTGGCAACTTTGTCGGCAGTTCTGATAGTCGAACCCTGCTGTCGAGACCAACAACATCTCGGCCAAACCCATCATGCTGTGAATGGCAAATGATGCATGAGGACGAGTCTGACCAAACAGCTTTCATCGGCTAGGAAGATCATGGCAAGGGGGTGCTTGTCGATTGACCCGCCAACGTGGACTGATTACCTGGGCGGTCCCGCTCGTCGGAACGCTCTCCCGGCCTTCCATGAGGCTTCCGTCAATTCTCATTCTTGAACCCGCCGGGCCCAAGGAATGCGCTGCAGGCCACAACACGCGCGGTGCTCTTGTGCAATATGCATCACGAGGCCCTGTGGAGACTCGTGGGATCTCGCAATCAAGTCGAGACGGCGGCCTCAGGGAAGGGGGATGGAATGCACCTGCAAGCTCCCCTCCTTCCGTTGTCAATGCATTTCTACCTGATGTGTTCAGTGTCGGGCTCCAGCCTCACCCGAAAATGATCCCGACTGGTCCTGGAGGAACAGGTTTCCTCCCTCCGAAGTTGTGTAATGACGCAGAATGCGGTGCATCATGACGCGGCGCTCAAGTGCCCTCGTCATCTCACTCCGTTCGTCTGACCGCACGCTCGCAGGTTGTGCGACGCAATTCCGCGTCAGCCATGCACACTTATCAGTTGGGGGCGAGCCAGAACACGGCTGTATGTCTACGGAGTTCAGATCACTCATGACTATAATCTACACCAGGGAATTGTCTACGGCCCGATGCAGATAGCGGACAGCAGGGTCAACAGAGGGAGGAAAGGAATTGCCTTGAGATTAAAGACTATCGTTCGCGGCGCAGCCACGTTGACACCTCGATCCAAACTTGACCAGAGTTTGGATGGCGCGCTGCCGGCGCGGCCAGTCAAAGTTGACACCCGCGCACTAACCCGGTATCGGGCAAGCGACGGAAATGCCGTCCACCGTTCAAGGGGACTAAAAAATTGTTGAACCTGGTTATTTCCCGCCCTGTAGCTCCGATCTTTCGGACATGCGCTCGGCTGTCAAGCTGGCGGCTTGCTTTCGACTTCACTGATCCACATTCTGGTCCTCCTCCTGCGTGGAGTCGTCGTCCTCCGCTTGCTCAGTACGCGAAGAATCCTCGGCATCAGGAACATCCTGGGAATCGGAAGAATCCTCAGTCATGGCCGGGCCCTTGGCAGGACTCTTGGCAGCTGGAGCCTGTTTGGTCTTGTCATCTTTGGAACCCCTTTGGTTCGGCGAAACGGCAGTCGGACCCTTTGTCGCCCTGGTCCCGTCATTTCTGCCCGCGCCCATCTTTGCGGTGGTGCCAGTGTTGGTTCCCGCCTTGCCGCCGTCCCGCATAATGGTTGGCGGGGTGTTGCCGCCAGGACGGAACCGGTCCAGAATGCTGTTGATACCACCGTCAAGCAGACCGAAGAAAGTGGCGGTGCCTGACTGTACAGCCGTGTCGACGCGGTCGACACCAGTCGGAGCAGCGCCCCCAAAGTTATTCTCTCGCTTGGCCTGCGCAATGGGCGATGCGTGCGTCACCGCCGAGGCGGCAGCGAGGGCGGAGACAAGGCCGGAGACCTTCATGTTGTTTTATGAGAAAAAGAAAATTAAAATTAAAAGTGGCAATTAAGAAGCGAACAACTTGGATTAGGAATAATTATGCGTAGAAACGATTCAGGCAGATGACGGAAGCGAACTTGATGAAGAGAGAATGAGAGCGAAAACGAAAATTTACGTATGCGATCGGGGAGAGGGAAGCAAAATAACATACGCCATGGCAGCTTTATAAGTCCCCTTTGTTGACGATGGCAGCAACACGGACGGTCTTTAAAGGTCTCGGGCCTCTTGACCCTCCCCATTCATCATCATCAACGCTTGACACGGCACCCACGCACGGAAGCAAGCTCCTTTGCTGAGGCGCAGAGCGTGTGTTGACGTAGTCCGCCCGGACTCGCACTGGCGAAAATGCAATTGTTCAGGCTATTACATAAAAAACCCCATCGTGCGCTGTCAGGGTTTATACAGGGACCGGGCTGGCTGTGGAAATGCCAGACCCATCGTCGCATCCCATTTCGGTTGTCCCCCCTCCCCCCCCCCGGCCTGTCACCTCTTTGCCGACCTGCCACGGGCCCGGCCGTGTGGTAAGAGGTGGCGCTTCGCTGGTTTAGGGGGCGGGCGGTTAGGGTCTAATCGCTTCACGAGCGCCAACTTTAAAGTTTGTTTCAGGCTCGCCAATCGGGCCTAGCCGCAAGCTGCCAAGTCTCGAATAAATGTCGATGGCCAGGCAGCTACCTTTTTGGGAGCGCTCGTGTTGTCAGCGGCCTATTTTCTGCACAATAGAGTAGCCATCGTGGCTGATTCTTTGACTTGGCAGCGCCAGAAACGGGTTTTGTGTACGCCTCGGTATGGCTCAATTGGGCGATAGGCAGACATGCCCATCGCGATTATATGCTCAGCTTGTGAGGCATTGGACGAGAATACCCATGCCGCGTGAGAAAGCGATCGCTAAGCCATTGAGACCGATGAAAGAAGATGACAACTGAGAGGGCATTGCTTCCCCAGTCAATGCTTGTTAGAGATGTCAATCCCGAGGAAGTGGCGTTTGAGTGAAAAATTCAGTCAACAGCATGGCGATGGTCCAACTAACGGCAATATGTTTTGTTGCCCGGTCCTGTAAGAATTCAGCTAGCGATTAGCATGTTTACCAGCACATTAAACGGTACGTTATACGGCTTGTTTGATCAGGCTGTCATGGTGGAAAGTGCTGAAAATGACGAGAAGAGCAGCAACCCTGACTCAATAAAACACAGCGCGTCATTGTCGCGCGAGATTTCGGATCGCTTGAGGCAGTGATGATGGCCATAGCAAGGTTCTGGTTGCCATCCCCACAGTTAGGCTGTTATTTCCGCATAGCTCTGAAGAGAACCCTGCCATGTGACGTGACGCGATGAGGTGGAACTGCCCATCTCCTCGGTTCGCCGCTCGGTCTGCGTAGGCACGAGCGTTGAGATCGTGGACTCACCTGTTCCGCGGCCGCATCGTCAATTCTCTGGCGTGCAGGGACAGCGAAGTCACCAAGATGCTAGTGTTCGCACCGGTACGAGGATCTCTAGTCTTTTTGCAGAAATTAAGAATGGTCCTGCCCAATTCGGCGAGTCGTGTCATCGTTTCAGAGATACTCGGCCCGTCTACCGTGCACTGGCTACGAACCCACGAGAGCAGTGGACATCACACCGCAGACCAAAGGCTCTCTTCACCAGGTTGGCCATACTCTTGAAAGGTTGGGAAAACACATGCCAAGCCGCACGCCGAGATTGTCCGTGCAGGTGCACGTGTGGGAACGATGGACGAACACAGGCCCGCGCTTTCCGAATGGTCTCTCGGAATCCGGCAGGAGCATTGCTTTTTGTAATAAAGAGATGATGCCTGCTTTGCGCTCAGCAGATGAAATGCAAATATATAGATAGCCTCTAACTTCCCCCCTCCATCCTGTTGATGTCGGGAATAATCCACGGGTTCATCTTCGTCCTTTTTAAAAACGATACTTTATTTTCTTTGTATTCTTCCGGCTGGCTGGCCTCCACCATCGTTTTATCCTTAATTTCATCCTTCTTTCGATATACTAAGCATCTTGATCGACCGAGCTATAGGCGTTGAAAAAAAAAACATATTGCCAATGATGCTACCAAAGCAATGTCTGGCTGTGTGCCTGCTTGCCACCTTGGGCTCGGCTATAGAATTCGCGCCGCTTCAAGTCGGTCCCCTCAAGGGAACCGACACATCTGTTCACGACCATGTCCGAGAATATTTCAATGGACTCATTTCGGGAACCAAGATTCGCGTAGACCGCCAACTCACCAACAAGGATGCAAGACTGGACATTCCTGAGTTGATGCAAAAGAACAAACAAGGAAAGGTTGACACGATGGGAAATACGGCGGCAAGTCGGCGAGTAAACAAGGCCTACGGCTACGATTGCTACTCCATCCGTATTCCCCTGGAGTTCTCCCCAGACGACGTCAAGATCGAGATCGATGCTCTAGAGGTCGACAAGCCGAGCCTCACGTCCAAAAGAGAGAAGAAAATCAAGATTTCAAAGTCGGTCAAAGTCTCGCACCACAAGACGGCTACATGGAAAATGGAAACGTGGGACGCCACAACACTTGGGACGGGCGGCAAGTTTGAAGCCAGCCTCGGCCCTGTCAAGGGCGACATTTCCGTCAATAAGCAGTGGACCATCACAGACATCAAAGGCACCGGCGGAGACGAGCAACGAAAGGTCGAGAGCGAGATCAAGGTGGAAACTGAGGACACATGCGAGGCTTGGTCGCACTGCTCGCCCCAAATGTGGACGTTCAAAGCCACCATCACCGGACATTGCCCCGAGATGCCCATTGTCAACACCAAATGCTGGACATCAGCCGTCAAGCAGAAGAACAATCCTGCCAACGACGGCATCGTCAAGTACCTAAATGAGGCGAAGATCTTGGGAAAGAACGTGTATCTCGCAGCCGTACACGGACGACAGGCCAACTGGAACAAGCTCGGGGAACAATTTTTCAGCATTTCCGGAAGCGAGCCGCCGGTCGAGGTCCAGGAGACGGCCGTCGACGGCATTTACATTCCCGGCGACAAATGGCAGATCAAATATAAGAGGAACAACACGTGCGACTTTGTCACCCCTGTCTATGACTCGAGGGGGGACCTCATGAGCATGTCTTTTATGGTCCAGGAGCCCATCAAGAAAACTGAACAGCCAAACGCTGAACGGCCAAAGAATGGTGACAAACCAAAGAGAGCTGAGCAAAGCAAGACCAAGAACGGTCATCTGGTGCTCCACGGCCCCAATGGCGTCAAGTACGTCATCTTGCAGCCTCTCCGCAAGTAGAAAGGAGAGTGCCTTCTATCGACGTAGCCGCCGCGCGGAAAGCCGCCGGCTTTTCTATTCTGGAGGTACACATATCGTGAGGGCTGGACCACGCGGCGCATAGAACCCGAGAGGCGAACAGACTTTGACATTTCCCGCAGTAACATAGTTGTGGCAAATCACAGTGTATAGTTTTCTTTCCTGAGGTAATTGAAAATAATCCCATAGTTCTGCTCGCTTGATCCTCGTGATGTGTCCCTTTTTGAAAACTTGGAAGGAGCAGAGTCATCGCGGTGATGGTCATGTAATAATGCGTTGACGGCGATCGAGCCTACCATCAAAGAACCATGTTTGCGCTATAGTGACAAGATCGGCGCGTTAGCTGCTGACAAGCTGCTCCAGCTTTTCTCAACGAGTAAGCATATCTTGCGTTGGGGATTGACTAGATATCCGAAATTGACAAACGTCCAAGATATGACGAGTTCTATCATGCGGCCCGTCTGAACGAGCTGAGACATTCATTTTGGCTTGATGATCTCGATTTCGTTAGCCGTCTTGCTTGATCAGCCCCTGTTCGTTTGTCGTCTTGCTTGAGCACCTCGTTTACGATTTCCCGCAGGATTGTGTACCGACAAAGCGCAACTACCGAGGAGGCAAAGAGATGTGTTTTTTTCGCTCTGAAGGCTGGGCCGAGAGGCGGATGGACTTTGACATTTCCCCGGGGAAAATAATTTCAAAGACTCGCAAGGTGCTGCCAAGTCTGGTTAATCTTTTTGTATGCCGTCTAGCGGAAGTTCGAGACGAGAAGGGCCCATATGGCGATTGAGCAATGGTACAATATCCGGAGCTCTAGGATGCCTCGTACATCGGATCAGTCTCGGGGCCCAATTAGAAAAAAAAGGTACAATTGACTCCAGCAGGCTTGATCACCTCGCCACTTTCGTTAGTGGCCTTCGTTCAGCATCGCGCAATCTATAGCGTCCTGCAAGGTGGTGGTGCATTTGAATAGGACGCAGCTGGAGAGGGAACGAGAAAGTGACGTGAAGTTTTTTCGTTGCGCCACACATGACCATTGCGGACCTTGCTGCCGGAGCGGCTGTGGTTTTGCAAGTACCGTAGCCGGCCAGGCTGGAAGCAACATGAGGTATTTGCAAGTCACCAGCCAGTATTGGTGTCTGAGTTTGATCGTGATGCTCTCGGTCAAGCCATTGTGATGAACTAAAACCTGCTCGAGCTCAAAGACCCTGCAATCACGACATGATCTACGAGCTTTGGCCACAGGGATGCGGGATCGTGACCCATTTGTCCTGAGTCTGGCCACAGCTCACCAGCCCGACACCTGCCCATGTACGTGGCGGTTTCAATAAAATACCAATTCGACAGGTCATCTCCATTCCATCACCTTTGACCATGGACGAAGCCGTCGTTATAGGGGCCCGGAGTTTTTTGGCCTTTGTCACTCGCATTTCTCCGTGACATAAGCGCTTGCACCAACTGACTTTGATTTTCCGAGCCTCGACTTTCGCTGATTACCCACACTGACTTGTAAATCTTGTTTCCTGCGCGTTCAGCTACGGGGGGCCCCCCGGGGGGAAAAGGGGGGGGG